>OZ023313.1:25435407-25492907 GCA_964007375.1 Ophion obscuratus
GCAGGATTATCCATTCATACCAGGACACCCTGTACACACACACACACACATGCATGTACATACATACATACATACATACATACTTACATGCATACATGTGTGTGTGTGTGTGTGTGTGTGTGTGTGTGTGTGTGTGTGTGTGTCTGTGTGTGTGTGTGTGTGTGTGTGTGTGTGTGTGTTTATATTAAAAGCACGTGCTTCTAACTCATCCACCCCGTAATCTTGATATGAAACACGATGGCGTCAGCAAATCCGAGGTTTTACAACCCTCATCTCGCGTACTATATATATATATATATATATATATCCACTTATACCCACGTACGATCGGTTGATAAGAAAATAATGAGGGAGGGCTCCTCGCAAGAGGTTCGCGTGACGCAAGTGTACGATAATTTCCCAAATAATATCGTTCTGTATACGGGACCTTAAATTTGCACACCCTTTACCGGGAGATAAGCTTGGCGCTCGTCAACTTTCGTAGCGGTAAGACGCGTTGTCGCGGTCGCAAAACTCTCTTTCCACAATAAGAGATATTCGAGAGGATCGTTTAGCCCAAAGCTATCGTAAAATCTCCATGATACTGAAGTTGGCATCGTTGGAACGCCACGAATATTTCGGGGATGAACTTTTTTTTCTTGACGAATTGATGTTAGGAAGAACGCTCGAACGGTTTTCAGCATCCTTATCGCAGATCTACGGTCCATATTATGCCAGTGAGATTTTGGACGATAAGGAAAATGAAATAATAATAAAGAATATTCGTTGCGTTCCACATACGGGTATTCCGACGATCCAGCCGATCATAAATCAATTTCTAAAACTTGACGCAGGTGGAAAAAAAACCGGTTATTATTATTGTTAAATGACTAGAGAATAATAGGCAACCCTTCCCCATCTCTCATCGGTTGCACCCGCGCCCTAATTACACGCGGAACTTTACCATCGCTGCAAGTGTACGTTTCTTCATCGGCGTTTCAAGTTTGACTGTCTCAGTTAACGGGTTGTACGCAGTTAGAAATTTCAAAGAATTGATTTTTTTAAATTGCATTTTCGGAATGTACAAATATGTGAGTATATTCCCTGAAAATTTCAAATCGATCCAGCGAATATGCTCGGCAATACACACATATTTGTAAGGACGCTCGGAGCGCTACAAAGTAAGCGCCCGAAATTTCAAACGCGTTTTTTTCAAAACGGTGTTTTCAAAGTCGGTGAGCACGATTTCTCAAAAATGGCTCAACCGATCGGTCTGCAATTTTAACAGAACCTTGTCAGACATATTCTTCAGGTATTGATCGAAGGAATAAGATTTCCGATCATTATTTCTATTTTTTTCAACGCTCGAACGAAAAAAATTTGGTCGAAAATCGAAATTGTTTCTTACCGGGGCCACCATTTTGTCAAAAATTAAAATTTCGACTATTTCTTCGATCAATACCTGGATTCATCTATCCCCTAAAAGAATCTCTTTGGTTTTTCCATTTTAGATAATCCAAACCGGAGATACTTTGCTCACAGCCGGACACTTTTTTCGGGGACCTCCAGGAGACTTCCTACAGGAGCAATGTTAATGAATATTTTTTAAAATAAAAAATGCCAATCTCAAGCTAAAAGATGCCACTACACTGCCTAATATTTATCGTTTTGCCCAAATGAAATCCTTTTCCAGAAAAAAATCGTGAAACAACGACTTTTTTGGCCTTGCAACTCCGTATAACGCCTTAAAAAGTAAATATTTCTTATATTATTAACACCGATTTCTTTGAAAATATTGTTACGGATTTGGATCGAGCAGGCAAGAACACATACTTTTAAAACATTTTGCTGTGTTATTTGTTAATGAAATATGGTTTTTCGTCACTTGAAAAAAAAAGTTCCGAATTGTTAAATTTTCTAGCAGATTTCTACGTATAAAAAGCTTTTTGTTGTATTTTCGAGTTCGTCCCGGTCATTTTTAAAATTGTTATTGCGAGATGATAGTTTGTACAATATAATCATCATCAAATCAGCAGTACTTATCCGCACTTTTTCGAGTCAGGGGTGAACAACCATGATGGTGAAAAGAATAGAGACTTTATATTCGGGTGGAGTGTAACCTTGATATTATAAACAGACTATTACTAAATTCCGACCCACTGATCATGATCAATAGCATGAGACCAAACCCCCCAAAAAAACAATGCCGTTCACGAAGGATGCAATTCAATTGATGATTCACGCTGAACCTGGCTCTGAGGATGACGCACAAGGAACATCACTTAAGTGTCCGCCGTAGATTTTGTTGAAAGGTCTATACGTGATAAAACATTGAAAACTATTAGACAGGTATTTTTTTATCTGCGGAAAAACGGTTCCAAGAGGGAAACGACCCCTGAAAGAAATGTGTATCGAGGGGTGATTTTGCAGGTTCACCCACAAGCAGTCCAACGATCTCAATGAAACAAAAACGAAAATTCTTCTAATGTAAAGCGATGAAAAATCCACTATACAATAATTGAAAAAAAATAAAATTAAGGGATGACACGCCTATCCTTGAGGGGTCATTTTCCCCCTAAAAAACTTTTTTGGGCAGATAAAAATATATTTTTCTAATATTTTGATTTAATGTTTTTTTTTTGTTCCCGTAGGCAATTTATCGGAGTACAAAAACGAGTATGTATTCCAAAACTTGAGTCTGCAGATATGATTAAATTTCTAAAGAGGCTTTCTTTTTTTGTCTTTAAAATAGTTTTTCTCCTAAAATGCGCACGTGGACATTTTGAAAATAACGAATAAAGTCGTTCGAAGTAGTATACTTTCACGGCCTGTCTGTTGTGTGAGGTCAGAACCTCGTCAAATCACTTTCACCTCGTTGACTGATATATTACTATATATATATGGGTCTGTTCGATTGACATGCCATCCTTATTATTCATGTTGACGGGTAAACTTCATTCACCGTCTCCTCATTGGAGTTTGGTCTCCTGTATCTAGTCTCCATGGATGCAAACTTCAACATCGTAAATCTCCGTTATTCTGTGGATCTGTTGTCACTTTCATCCATCTAATATTGACAGTCATAGCAGGTCTGATTTTTTTATTTTTATTCGTTTCCATCGGTACTGACTGTCAGATGTGGGCTCTGTATTTGGCTAGAACTTTTTTGTCCCGGTAAAAACAAACGGACAAAGTTACAGCATGATGTGCATCACTTGGCTGTACGAATGCTGGATTACTTTGACGAGTTAATTAGCACGGATCCTCGGTATATATGTGCTCGTAGTCCTGAGAGCGAAGGGGTTAATGAGCGGCTTTATCCTACTGTACGTTGGATAAGCAGCGGTACGTATCGCGGGTCAAAGGACAAGTCTCCCTCATTTGCACAAATGGATCAGTGCGCATTATATGTATGGAGAAAAGCTACTATGAACCGGTTATATCCAAGCAATATTGGCTATCGACTGGTCTGTATGAAATTGATTCAAACCAATCCTTGATTTCAGAAAAAGGACGGTTCGTAAAAATAGCGTTGAAGTTTGAGGTAGCAATGCAACAAAAATTCTTATATTTTTATTAACACCCCAAATCATGTTTTGCAGATTTGGATTGTAGATCTCCAAGTATAAGGATACTAAAAGTTGCTTCAGAGATTTTCGTTACTTGAGTCTGCGATACAAAAAATTGAGCAACGCGTAAAAATGAATTTTCATTGTCTTCCAAGACGTTCTTCGAAGGCGTTATATACGCCGATGAAAAATTGAAAATATCTTTAGCGCCCGAAATACGACTTTCTTCCACTTTTACCCCCCATAAGGATGGGTTCCAGAAGTTGAAAATCGTTGTCATCTTTTTCCGTGGCTTTTCTTAACCACTGAGAATATGTAACACAAATGATAAAGATGATAATATCTTTACCGCCGGAGATATAAATCGTTGTCACTTTTAACCTCCCAATGAGGGTAGATCCGGCTCTTTTCTTAAAACTTTTTTTAGCGATTCGTATGGCCTCCGGCGATGTTCCGAACTATTCACCTAAACGCTTAGTAATCAATTCGTTCTCAAATTTTCTTGCCACCCAACGATGCAAACTTCAGGACCATAGCGTTCAAGCTTCTACCTCATCCTCAAAACGGTTTTCATACAAGTATACTTACGTTTATCTAGAAACACTATTAAAGATATTGCAGTTTATATAACGTTGAGTATGGCGATAACAGTCTACGCGGACTCGAAGTAGAATGTCCTCAGAATCACGAAAATTCATCGTATCGATATAGACCCTCGTACGGATTCAACCTCCGTATACTGCAAAAACAAATGTGTTGTTCTTACACACACTGTAGGTGTGTAAATGGCTGTATACACTTTTTACACGTTTTAACGTGTGTAAAAATAACACGGATAGATGCGTTAAAACAACACACTTACGTGTGTTACTTTCTTACACACGTTAAAACGCGTAAGAAGTATCTACATTTACGCACTCAATGTGTGTAAAAACAACACACTTATTTTTGCAGTACTGTATATACATGGGCTGCGTCGGAATAATAAAGTGAATAACAAAAGCTTTTTATCGTCAAAATAAACGCATTTATTGAACTGAACTCAACAGTACTTATATATTACTCTATAGTATGTATGAGAGGTGTCACTATTTTTCGTGTCTTCACATAGGCCAAGTTCCCATACAGCTTCACGATAACGGCAGCTTTTTGCTTGTCGGTGATGGCCTCGAAACAAAAATACGTCGCTAAAGATTCAATGCAGCTATCGAGGTTTTGGAAAATAGATTCCAATTTCAGGTTCTTCCACGTGACAAACCCAAAAATGATCTATAAATGAAACGAAAAGTTAAGACCAAATGTGGTCTTCAATTAACCGGTTAATCAATCGATGTCAAATCAACTAATGAGTTTCACGTGATGCCGTATCCAGAGTGGTTTTTGAAACATATGATCAATAACTCGCAATCAACACACTTAAACCGTGTTGCTTTTTCCCCTGTTATTTGTGCTCGTGTGTTGCCATCAACGTGTGTTGTTTAGTCCAATGTGTGTAAATCTGCCTCTGGTATGTTGATTCTACCCGCTTTATGTGTGTTGGAACAAGCGTGTTATCGATGGGGACAGTTACGAAGATGTGTACTAATTTAATGCGTAAACATTGCACACTCACGTGTAATGTTAACGCGTTACGTGTGTAATTGTAACGCATTACGTGTTGCCAAATGCATGAGTGTGTAGAATCAACATGGCAACGCGTGTCTAGCCTTATGTTATGTTACTTCTACATACTTGAAACACACGTCCGACAGGCCGAGTTTTTTCAGCGTAGTTGCTTCTGCTTACGTGGGATCGCTTGATCAGCGTTCACGAATTTGAGATTTGGTCATCCCCGAATGTTCCTGCGCATATAGGCAACTATATCTGTACATCCGAAGGGTGGTGGGACGTGAAAGGGCGCCCTATCTGGGCCCTTTTACGTTCAGATCTACGGGGATCTGAGGCTTTTTGTTTGCGGACGGTATACATACACAGTTGTGCGAGCTTTAACACCGCGAACCGTTTTGAGGCAACGATCAGCCGAGATTCTGCTGTAGGGTATTGCTGATACTCCGGAGGGTTATTTGCTCGCTTTCGAGGGATGAAAACCCATCGCTTATATACACCCACACACACACACATGCCCACTAAGGCGCACACGTAAGCACAAACGTCGAAAACAAAGGACAGAGGATGCTGGAGTTTCGTAACCCTAAAGGGGCAACGCTTGGGCGATTGAGATACCTATAGATAAGAGGGTAAAGCACTATCTTGCTCAAGCTCGAAAGCGCGAGCTTTCGCCTTGGTGGGTTTCGGTCCGTAATACCGTGTTTGCGTGCGTCTATCTGTCTGTCTACCTACCTAGCATGATATGGCGCGTCTGGAAGCGGGAAATACAAAGTCTTTGGTCTTTGAAAATATTCATCGTTTGTTGTGCAAGTATTATGTAAATGTCGCAAAATGTCTGCCTATGTGTGTGTGTGTGTCTGCGAATGCGCGCGTGTTTTCATAAGTATAAGCACAAGGAAAAACAAGAGCAAAGGAACTTAGGTCGAGCGATGGAGAAAGATTTCGTACCTACTCGGGGCGGGCGCGCGCGTTGTACCATTGTCGGTATTGTTGCCGTTGGCCCATTGTCCCAAGAACGTGACGACGCAAAGCCCTTAAAACAAAGCATCTCTCTGTCTAACATGGGAGCCATCGTGGCAATGAGGGGCGATAGCGGACGGGGAATGCGCAATTACGTACGCCCGCGCGCGCGCGCGCTAGCTGCTGCTGCATTAATATACACGGGCGGTTTGCGGATATATTTGTCTATGAACAGGGTAGCCCGTTTATATATAAGGTGACGTCTCAAAGGAAAATCTAGATGCCTCGTATCAACACCCTATCCGATTACCCCAATGCATGTTCTACGATCTTTTTTACTTTTTTCTAAAACGCGATTTTTTCCACTCGTGTTATTGTTGTGAAGTGCACCGTTGAGAAATGAATCAATGAACAACTGAATACCAAGGTGAGTGCTTTAGATTTTGATGAAAAGTTTAAAAAGTAGGTTTGAGAGGACCAGTGACTAAAGTTCAGTTGATAAAAAAGATACGTATACTAGTCGAAATGACTCTCAATTGCTGTTAGAAAATGCTTAGAGCTCATACGCAAATGAGACGAAAAATAAAAACCTATTACAGGTTTTTATTTTACAGGTAAAACTCGGAAGAAAAAAATGCGGAAACTAAAAAAGATTGTAGAATCGCCTGAGAGTGATTTGGATAAGTATCGATGTCAGGGGTCTAGATTTTTCCTTTCGGACGTCACTTTTCGGGCCGCCCTGTATTTGGGTGTGTATGTAACTAATAGAAAGGCAACTCATATTCCTTTCCCTCGTTGCAACCTTAGCCACGCATTTGGGATGTTCCTTGTGAGCTTCGATAGTTCTATATGACTGCCTGCTCGGAAGACTGTTGAGAAGTCGACCACGTCCCTAAAGGGTGTGATAGGGACGTCGAGCACGTCTTATAGGGTGTGGTAGGGACGTCGCACATAGGGAGTCCACATTGGAATCCATGTGGATTCCGCGCTATTTCCCGACTAACGTTGGTTGAGAATCTTTTTATTTTGAGTTCTTAACAGGAACTTGTTGGATCTCCCAAAAAAATAATCTTCCATGATCCCAAAGCTGTTGGAGAGTCCCAAGATGCACCCACATCTCTATAGGGATTCGTTAGAGACATCGCACGCAGGGAGTCCTCATTGGGATCCATTTCAATTCTGCATTGTTTCCCGATGAACATCGTTTGAACTCGGCGTGTTCAAAAATCACCTGCACGCTTCGTGAGCGTATACGCGTGTGGTGAAATGTAAAAGTGCAGTAAAATAAATAATAAGAGATAGTTACAGTGGATCTGCAGTGATGTGATCCGATTCGATTTTTAGGATATCGTTTTTCAGCCATTCATAGCTTTGCTATTGATTAATTTTCTGAACAAAATATCCAGATGTACGAAATGAGTGGATCTATATATTTTGTTTAAAAAATTCACCGAACAGAATGCGATGGGATTCATAAAGAATCACTAATAGGGATTCTTAAAACGTCACGCTTGTACATTGGATTCCAATAGGGATTCCTAAAGTATTCCCACATTATCGAAGGGAATCCGATATTCCCTTCGATAATGTGGGAATACTTTAGGAATCCCTATTAGAATCCAATGTACAAGCGTGACGTTTTAACCTTTCAAGGATGGGAGTGGTCGATATATCGACCAGCCAGGGGGCACATAATGTTTAGGCAAGGGGACTCACGAAACTCAAGCACCCCAAAGGGATCACATTTTCGCCACATTCACGTTGTTGATCCTGGGTCACGCTGAGAGCAAAAGTTGAAGTATTTCTGAAAATAATACACGATTTTTGTCTTCTTGTGACATACTTTGGGCAGTGAGTATGTTTACTGACGAAGCTTGTTCTATAATAACTGGCGTCCTTGAAATATTCTTCAGGATGACATTTACAACATATATGCTTATTTTGTTGTACTCAGTGCATCCAAAATGTGAGTATATACATTTTGAGGCCAAACTAGCGGAGAAAAAATGTGACCTTGAAATGACAATGTTCAAGGTCAAGGATTCCACCAGAATTTTTTTCATTTTTTTCCCCCGTATTCAGCGCATCTTAAAAGGTTAATATAGGAATCCAATGCGATGATCCATTGGCTCCCTATCAGGAAATCGGGACAAGTATGTGAATCCATTTGGATCCCTGCGACAATTTCTGCACGCGAACTGATAATTCAAAGAGTTGGGATTGCGTGAAGACGATATCGTACGTGACGTTTTGTCTTCAAGCATCGTGATGTACTGTTTTCCCGTGCACAGCTTTTGCTTCACCGGAAGTTCTGCCCGGAAGCAGCATGGATATACATATAGACATTTATAAACCGAAAATTCGTTATCAGGGTTGGTCACGTGATGACTTAATTTACGGAGGTTGTCTTACATTCCATTGATAAATCACTCTCTCACTTTTTATGGACAAAATTCTCAGTTCCACCGGCCCTATTGGGAAATATCTCCAGAGTCTGCACACAAGCAAATCGACACACGCACACGCACGCAACGAAAAAAAGCGTCCACAAGTGAGTTCCCGCTGCGCTTCCTGAGTTATTTAAACTTTTGCCAACGTTTTCCGAGGAATCGTGCGAAGGAGCTCAGCTTTTCACGAGATATCGCCTCTTGGCCCTTGTTTAACCCCGAGACGTGTATAGGACGTCTTGGGTGTAGCGACGATGAGGCGGAAAATTTACCGTTCGAGTTGGAGAAAGTCCCGTCGCGCCGAGAAGAACGACGAGAGGGGATAAGAGGATAAAGGAAAAGGCAATATAGAAACGGCATGAAGCTGTAGTTAGCATTGCCGAAATGCAACGAAAATGATTTTTTATTCTTTTTTTTCTTCATTTTTATTATTATCCAGAATCGCTTTTTGCAAATCCAGATTGCAGATTTCCTAGGAGATTCTATCAAAACGTTTGAGCATTTTTTATAGTCTAAATCTGGCAAAAAATGGGCAATCCGATAAAGATTTTTTTTCATTGCATTCCAACGATGCGAACTGTTTTTCTCGCGCAAGCATATCAAAGACAACAATCAACCAAACTTCTGCGTGCGGTCTGCCATTTGTTACAGTAATAATTACGAATGAACTGAGTGAAGACATTTTTTTTTAAACATTCACGTATCTCATTCATTGAGCAATGAATTATTTGCGCCGTCGTAAAGTTACGACTTTGTCGAAAATTCAGCGTCATTCCAATTTTACACGGTAACGAATTTCACATTATTTCTGTGGGGAGTGATGATTCAATCTTGTTTTGTTCGTAATATTGCTCCACACACACACATACGTCTATATACATTTATTTGTACGTATATACCGCCACCGCAGACACGCCATTAATAATACACGATGGTCATAACGGAAGCAAAGTACGGTCGATTTGAACGATACAGTTCCGGTGATTGTCAGTTCGTTGACCAGAAGCCGTCTCTCTCCTTCACCTATCCACGATCTACACTCTGCTGCACGCACACATACGTACTATACGCAATCAATAAAAATCGTAAGGTCGAACGACGGAATAAGTTCTCTCTCCGAGACCGGAATCACTTCAGCGTATAAGTGCATACACGTACACGCGAGTAGCATGTACACTGCATTTCACTTCAACATTGTTCCCTTTTGTTCCTCAGACTTCTATACGTACGTGCAACAATTTGAATGCAATCGACGGTTTTGAAAGTGCCACGCCGGGAGGTGCAAGACCCCCAGCAGTTCAAGCACACCTCTATCATCTATTTTTATTAGGATGTTGAAGAAGTTTTCGCAGTTTTCCAACGCACGCCGTTACGAGAACGGCGTGCGTGTAGTTTAAGATGGCAACGCATCTACAGGGTGTCCAATAGGAAATTGCTGAAACTAATCGACTGTCATTTTAAAACACATGCACAGAATCAGAAAAGCCAAATTGCTTTAAATAGAGGAAACTCTGCAGTTTTAAACGCACATAAATAAAACCCAGTCAAATATTTGTTATGTCAATTTATTACATCTTATAAAAATAACGATAAAGTACAGTGATTAATGATAGATATTTTCGTAGTGCGAACCGTTAGATTGTGCACAAAAATCAATTCTCTTTTGAAAACAGTGAAAAACTCTGTCCAACATATCGTTCGTAATGCCGCGAACCACTTCCTGGACGGCCGCGATCAGTTCTTCTACTGCGCTGGGGTTTTTAGCGTAACAATGATCTTTAATGTAACCCCATAAGAAAAAATCACAAGGGTTCAGGTCCGGTGAGTACGGAGGCCATTCTAGACCGCCTTGAGCAAATTTAGGGTACCCCAGACCGATTACTCGAGTCCCATATACGCGATGAATAGCTTCAAACACCTCATGAGTCCGGTGCGGCGTCGCTCCATCTTGCATGAAGTAAATTTTTTTAACCAGTCCCCTCTTTTTTGCATAAGGGAAGAATTTCGTTTCCAAAAGCTGTTTCTAACTCTCTCCTGTTACCGTAGATTCCAAGAGTTGCAAATAAATTCCTTTTACTGAAATCGCTGCCCATGCCGTTACTTACTGTGGATAAAGGGACTTCGCGAGCGATATGTTGGGATTTTCCGTTCCCCAAAACCGGTGAGCTCAGTCATTTTGACGCGCGCGTACTTGCTTCAACCACGGCTGGAATAAAACTGCGGGGCCTCAGGTATGCGCCTTATAAAAAGGGACTCCTATTGAATTCATGGAGGGAATAGACACTTATTTAGTTTTAGCAACTTCCTATTGGACACCCTGTATAAAGAAGTACTATAGGCAAGTTTGAAATTCATCGTATGTTATGTCGCCAAAGTGCAAACAACTTTTTTTTCACAGTATTTAACATGTCAAATTTCGTGCCAAACAGAATAATTTGCGGGCTTTTTTTACTCCACTGCTTTATTTTAAAAATATCTGCAGCACACAAAATTCGTGTTGAGACTTACGGCGACCATACTCTGTCGGAAACAACATGCAGAGATTCGTTTAGACGCTTCAAAATTAATGATTTTGGCGTGTTAAATTTGAGGCATTACTTCATGAAGACTCACGTCAGACGCCAGCTGAACTTGCCATTAGGATTTGATCACAACAGTTTCGAAATGTTCTAAGGTAATCCTATCGCTTCACACTAGTCATACCACTGATCATACTTGAGACTTGCACAATATATTTTTTTAACATGTACAAAAAAAATAATTTGTAATAATTAAAAAATTTCATGTGTAAACTGTTGGATGAACGTTCACATTTAATTAGAAAAATTAAAAAAAAATAGTTATTCCAACGATTCGCGTAGTATTTCTAGGTTTGGTATTTGGCAACATTGGTTATATCTCTGTCTCTTTTTACTCAACCAGGCGAATTTAACCTCCATGCTTTTCAACGTTGATCTGTCAAAACAATGTCAGGTGCGGGAAATATGAAGCATTTTATTCGGGCCACGACTAGTAAAACGCGTGGTAAATTTGCGAGGTTAGGACTACAGTCAGTTGTGGCCTTGCTGTCACGTCTCTTTATCGTAGCAAATGGTAATAAATCCAGTACTGGGAGTTCAATTTAAACTTGATTTCACGTGAAAATTAGGTCAATACGCGTAATTTTTGCTGAGAGCATTAGATTACTACAAGTGTTAAGTATGTAAATCTGATTATTTTTAAGAATCTGACGGATTCCCACTATTATATGCGATTGGTTACGTAGGTACCCAATGTCCTTTGACACGCGTCTTCATCCAGTAATGCTTCCAATCGCGCGTCTTCCAATTTTTTCGGCGGCCATCCATGGGATTCATCAACCAAATCTAAATCATGCTTTCCAAATCGTTGAAACCACTTTTCACACATGGTCACCGATGGAGCATGTTCTTTGTGAGCATCTACAAGCGAACGATGATCAGCTCCACTTTGCTTAAAAAAAAATAATGCAATAACACTTCCCGCAAATGTCGTTTACTCATCAAAGATATTTATAATTGATTGGGATCAAACTAATACACCCGTTGTAATTCTGATCATCATTAAAAGCATTCATTTCATCAATGATAATCGACAAGGATAACAATGCTTACCATAAATACCGGGATTACGATAACTAATGATTTGACCATGAAGAATAGCCAAATTATTTCATGAGGCAAAAAAGTAAAGCAGGTAACTCGTGGTTTTTGAACGCCTTGTCGCCATGTTGGGAAATATCAATGTTCTGGCCGGGAAGACATGACTTGAATGTATTTCGCCAACAGTCCGCCAGGTGGCTACAAGCGAAGCGCTTCGCGTAAGCAAAGTACCATCGTACGAGGATAAAAGTTCGTCCTGTGAATTGTACCACGTACAGAAGTGCTATGCTTACAGCGTGCACTTACGCTTATGATTTTGCGATACTTGAAACGAAATAACCCTTTGCACTCGAGGCCTTTTTCGCTCGGATAGTGATCTGTGTACGTTTTTCTGTCTCTTTGCCAATAAGGAAATGCGAGCACGCATATGTATACACCCATATACTACCTCAGCAAGTAGATAACCACCAAACAATATGTTGTCGAAATACTAAATTGAATACACTCCCGATTTGACCTCCTCAAGGATTCCAAAAATGCTGCAACGTCATCATTGGTATCCTCATTTGTTCCTGGTTATTTCCCCATCGATTCCCTACATCTCTCCTGGTCATTAACTGCTCGTTCTCCTCCCCCGTCCCTGATCAGTTCCCCGGAAAGGGGACGGCAGATCGGGACCTAGCCTTAGACCCGTTAAATTGCGAACCTATTCGAGGGTGGAAGGCCCGTCCAGAGCCTGATATTATCTAGGGAAGGCAGATCAGGGGCAGTACTTTTTCCCGAATCAAATTTCTACACGGGACGACAGTCTCCGACGTCGTTCAACAGTCACGCTTCGCAATACGATTGCACTTCGGAAATTATACATTTTTTGCCGTCTCGACAATTACCGAATGGACAAGACTCTTTACATTTAAAGTACGCAAAGTGTATATGAGAACGCGTTTTCCGAGGGACATTCGGCAAGAAAATTAAAACGCCGTCTGCTGAACTGTCAAAAGCAGCGAAGCGACGACAGGAAGTGGTGAAACGCGAAATAAAGTGAAGGAGGAACGACGCGTCATTTCCGTACAATATGTATAGACAGGTCCTTGAAATTCTACGGTACTCTGAGGAGAGTAGAGAGAGCGAGGGGGAGAGAGAGAGAGAGAGAGAGAGAGAGAGAGAGAGAGAGAGAGAGACTTCATTTCCTGATTGAGTTTCTTCGAACCGCACTCTCTTTGCCGTACGGCTTTACGAACCCTCACGCGCAGCCCTTGAAAATGCCGAATTTCCGTGAAATTTCACCGATCAAATCGCGTCGAAATATTCATGATCGAAAAGACTTATCCGTCCTTCGAAAATTCGAATGCAGACTCCGAGCGCGGTGCTCGACTCGCTACGGTTTGCCGCAAGACTTTATTGTATTAATCCGACGTCATTAGTTTTGTGCTGAAATTGAATTTTCGAGGCAAATTGAAATACGCGCTTGAGTGTGCGCGCGTATTCATGTTGGAACATATTTAATATGCATATATCATCTGTGTGCAGAGTAATGGAAAATAAACTTCCGTCTTTTTTCTAAAGTCCCAAATCGTAATACACTTCGCAACGTCATGGAATAATAAACGTTTCTCGGTGAAATTTAGTTCGCGAATCACGTCACACGGCTGGTCGCGATTTATAGATACTCGTGACAGAAGATAAAGAACAAATGCAAGAATTCTCATGTGTTGTTACACTTACCAGCGACGGTGCAGGACGAGCTGCCGACTGGCGTTCCCAGGACAATCTGCACAATCGAGAAAAGACAAACTGTTAGTGAGGGGTCGCGAAGCGTATGTATATATTTATACGGATGTGTGTGTGAGTATGAGTTGGGTAATGAAGATGTGATTTTGAAGACATTTATTATATAAACGTTATGTAGATCTAACAGTTCCTGAAAAAATATATATATTTATATATAGGAAGAGGGTGACCTGAAAAGTGTCGTCCATAACAAAAATCTGGATACCCAGTGGCGATGCTTATCCGATTGACCATCATCTACGTTCTAGGATCATTTTTAATTTTCGAGGCAAAAGCATTTTTTCAAATTTTCCTGCAGCATCCGTTTTTTTTGTCTCTTTAGCGTATGTACACTAAAGTACATACACTCTTCGAACTTTTCAAAATCGATTGGGAGACATTTAGACTAGTTAAGTACTTTTTTTTTATCATCTGAAGTTTAGTGACAGTTTTTTAGTGACATATTTTTTATTTGATTAAAATCTAAGCTATTTACATTAGTGTTCAGTCAGTCATTTATCTATTGCTTAAAAGTACACTTCACAGCGATAACACAAGTGAAGAAAATCGCGAGAAAAGTACATACACAAAGGAGAAAAATAAAAAATGCTTTTTTCTCGATAACTAAAAAAAAAAGTGGTATTGAATTTTGCATCTTTGGAACCAAACGAAAATTAATATTCATATTTTATTTTCTTATTTTCAATATGTCGGGAAATAAAAATATGGATGTGAATTTGGCATTTTAAAATTTTTAAATTTTTAAATTTTTCTATTTTGTGTATGTACGTTCCTCGTGATTTTTTTACTTCTCTTCGTTTTGATGTGCATTAATAAGCGACTTAAAAAATGGTTGAGGGACTTTGGTAGCGCAAGTCTGCTGAAAGAAGTTTGGGAAAGTCAAACAAATTCGTTTAGATTAGACTCCAACGATGCCAACTTCAATCCCATGAAAAAATATCGTCTATCGATGAAAGTGATTCAGATAGGTATGCGAGGAATCCGAATATTTCTTTTGGACGTCATTTTTCGACCCACTCTGTATATTATCCAGATAAGCATATTAAGCCAGACAGGCTCAGCATTTCTCCAAACATCAGTTATTCGTAAACGTTTCTCCAACCTTCACAAACCTCGTCTCGAAAACTCCAGTCCAATCAATATCTACGACTACGCTGTCTGTACATGTGGTGCTTGATCGCCTATATGCGAAAATGACAATTATCAATGGAAAAGAAGCATTGAACGAAAATCGAACAATAAAGCCACATATGTGACATCACAGTCGGAAGATCTTTTGTGGAGGCATCGCTTGAAAATGATACGTATTCGCTGGTATAATTTGATAATCGAGTCATATCCGTGGTATAATCGTACGTATTTGAACCGAGCTCGGGAGGGCTCACTGTTGTGGTCGATTGTATCGCGAGGCTTTGAACATGTCGTGACGAGAGTTCCGGTGGAATTCACATCGCACCCGCAACCGTACACACTAACCGAACATCGCCATGCCTAGACAAGGACCTCATTCTGTCGCGTGTGGACTTAAAACAATAGTGAGTGCACGCAAGAATGGCAACAACGCCATCGTGTATGCGAAATTGGAGGCTCGTTCGCCACTCGCCGTTCTTTTCATCCCGGAAATCAACGCTAATGAACAGTCTCGTTGTTGCAATGTTAGGATTAATCGGGAAAACGCCAAACGCACTGGGATTACAAATGTTTTTTACATTCGAATCCAACGCGTGTAGGGGAGAGGCACCATATATCGGATGCGTTTGTTGGAAACTGAAAAAAAAGTAAACAATTGCTAAGACCTTCAAATTTTATGATTTTATGCTCTACATTTCGATACAGCAAGATGCTAATTATTATTTTACACGTCAAATTAGAATATTTTGAGTTATTTTCAGAGTTATTTTCAGCAAAGTGCATTTTTCGTACATCTGACATTAGGGGACCAGTTTTATATACAATAAAACTAAACGTTTATTGTTTTAATTTTGTATTTATTGTCAAACAATCAGTCTTTATGAATTGATCTTTGATAGGGTAGGAACATTTTGGCACAAACGGATGTCCAACATTAGGCTCGATTAAGGGGTATTTTCACTTTAGACACTAAAAAAACGCTATTTTCAAGAATTTTTTTGATAGGTTTATATAATAGATATTGATATCAAAGTTCTTACACTAAATAAATACACTTTCGAAATAGGTTTTTTTTTACATGTATGCATTTATGTAGCCCAAACAAACTTTAAATGCGTTTTTCTTGAAACCACGTTTTTCGACGGCTTCTTGATAAAATCTTCGAAACTACTGACCCGACCCTTATAAAATGTTAACCACATATTCTTTACAACTATAGCTATAGCGCAAGTGAAGGATTCCTTTAAATTTTGATATTTACTATTTTTTTTGCCAGAAACGGTGAAAAAAAAGATTTTTGTTCGAAAAAGGTCCGCCATTTTGTTATTTTTGCATATATCAAAAATCGTATAATATGCGCTATATTCATTAATATACTCTAAAACCGTTTGATTTTTTTATTTCGGATTATCCATCTCCAACATTTCATCAACAGTGCAGATCTACAATTTGTTTTTAAATACCATTTTCGTCTATAAACAGTGACTTGATGAATAAATAAAAATTTAAATGTATTTCGAAAGTGTATTTATTAAGTGTAACGACGTTTATATCAATATCTATGATATAAACCGATTTAAAAATCATGAAAATAGCCTTTTTTAGCGTCTAAAAATGTACAAAAATAATTTTGTACATATTGCTATTTTTGCGAACATTATATATTTATCAAGTAAAAAAATGCCACCGTTCATAAAAAATAACAAAAACCTAAATCATTCGGACTCACCTCAATGAAAACAACATTTTTTTAAAACAAATAATACTTTTTCACGGTGGCGAAAAATAACATCAGTTTAATGCTGTGCCATGTTTGTTGCTAGGCAACCAAAAGTTTTGCAGTGGCGACATCTCACGACTAGTTATTAGTGTAAAAAATCAAAAACCGATTTCGCTATAGGAAAACTGGCGATAGTCCACTATCCGGTATTAAGCAACTATCCGATATATGGTGCTTCTCCCCTATGTAGAAATCACGGCGCCATAAACTTCCGCTCGTCTAATCAAAAATCCGTAAGGCGTCAATCAAATTTCCGATCAATAATAAATGATATGAGCCGCTGATTAATCGCGATAGCGTTCACAAGAATATCGCGAAACTGAAGTGTCACATTGATAACGAATCTTGAAACAACGCGATATTTCTAGCATGGCGGCCATTCTACGTTGTTTTTTTTTTTTTTTTTTTTTTTTTTTCATATTATTTTGTAGTCGTCGACGTGTTCTGGTCACACTCGTACATTACAGCAAAATTCGTGATAAAGTTACTAATGAGCGCGGCGATCCAAAGAAAAATGACTGATAGTGATAAGACTGGGCAAATTGGACAGCGAGGAAGTGTCTCGATGATAGCCTCGTGGCAGATTGCGATGTTAATCTCGGAACGACGGCAGTCGAGGGACGAAGCAGCGACGTTTGATACTGGGCGATAAAGAGAAAAATTTGGATGGAGCAAAGGACTGACGAATTTTCTGGTGTGTTTTGTGGCTAATGCGAGCGATAAGAAATCCGTGAAACTTCATTCCGACGAACGTACACATTTACAAAGACTTCGACGATTTTTATGACATCAACCTACATGATGTCCCCCACGTTTGCGACAATTATGAGAAAACATTTCGTCAAGTGTTTTTCTGTCGAATATTACTGGGAGACGAGAAACAAAAATGAACGATATATTTAGAGGAAATTACACGCGCTGACAAATTTCGACCCGTAAACATAATTACTAATGAGCGCGAGGATCCGAACATCAAGGTAAGGTTCCTTGTTGGGCCAAAAAATGTTCGATTTTTCACCAATTTTGTATGCGAAAAGTATTAAATATAGAATGTTGATATTTAGTATGTTGACTAAGCAGTCTTTGTTGAACATCAAAATATTTTTTAAAGTTTGACAAAACACGGTGGTGGGAGTGGGAAGAGCCACGTATGTCGGTGCGCGGGCGATGACAATCTTCGCTTGCGGAAGTCCTAAGACCCGGACAGGTGATCTGAAGCAAAAAAATCAAACATATTTTTACTTTGTATAATATTGTGTATAAGTTGACCTAGAATCAAGAAGAAAAATAAAAAAATAGTGAGCGATCGGAAGGAAGTTTGATTTTTTCCCAAACATTTTCGCAGTTTTTTGCTCATTATTTTTTTATTTTTCAATGTTTCTTCTTGATTCTCGGTCAACTTATACACAATATTGTACAAAGTATAAATAAGTTTGATTTTTTTGCTTCAGATCACCTGTCCGGGACTTAGGACTTCCGCAAGCGAAGAATGTCATCGCCCGCGCACCGACATGCGTGGCTCCTCCGACTTCCACCATCACTTTTTGTTAAACTTTAAAAAATATTTTTATGTTCAATAAAGACCGATTAGTCAACATACCAAATATCAACATTCTATATTCAATACTTCTCGCATAAAAAATTCGTGAAAAATCGAACATTTTTTGGCCCAGCAAGGCAGAACCTTCCCTTAATGACTGATAGTAACATACCCATTTCCATGTTTTCAAATAATGGTTCAAGACTCAAAATGCGTGCTTCCAATATGGCTAGGCGCTTCTCTTCGATTTCTGATCAGCTCAAGCGAAATATCATTTTCTAGCCTGTTTTGAATACAACTTTCCGTAGACCGTGGCGAAATTTCTTGGGGAATCCCCAGATCCTACCATATGATTATAGGGATTTTATGGGAAAGCCGCATCCAAAGGGACATTGGAAGCCAAGTGGATTCCTTGTTATTTCCCAATAGACAATTGTCATGTGAAATTCTCAAACGGAATTTGTTCACTTGCCCAAAAAAAGGATCCTTTCGTGATCCCGTGCACAAATTTGTCGAAGAATCCCAAGTTGCACCCAACACATCTCTATAGGGGTTTTTTAGGGACACTGCACATAGGGAATCCTCACTGGGATCCAATGAGATTCTGCACTGATTCTGTTTGATAATCTGGATTGTACAATTGAATTTGTACATTGGATTCCATTGAGGAATCTTGGTTAGAATTCAACGCAAGAGCCCGTCGTTTTAATATAGAGATCGAATGCGAAGACCCATTGGATTCGTATCAGGAAGGAGAGACAAGAATGGGCATCCAATTGAATCCCCACGTGAATTGCTGCACGGGAACTAAACGAATTTGAATTTTTTTTTCGAAATTATGAAATCGTCTGGTTTGACGCCTTCGTCCAGCTAGACGCCGTTTGTGAAAACTTCAATCCATTCGGTCTAGCAGTTTTCAAGAAAAGTTTCGCAAACCGTTCACTCGTTGATCACATCGCGATGATAACAATCCAAGTTGATTAATTTGATCAGCATCGGTCAAGTTTGGAATAGAGACGAGAGAAGAGTCATATTCTTCGCGAAAACTTTCGTTAGCTCGAGTCTTTTTCCTTGCTTCTTTTCTTCTTCATGCAAGTTATCTACTCTCGAGAGTTCCCGTTTCTGCACTCTTTCCTTCTTTTACGGTATTATAGCCAGAAGCGGAAGCAACGCGCTACGATCGAGTTACCTTGGGAGTAGAAAACTCTCCTTTAGTCTCTCCTTAAGTAAACTCTCTTCTGACTCTGTCGTTCCGCTCGTCGTCGTCGTCATCATCGTCGTGCCGCGAGAGAAAAGTACTCTTGAATGAAACTCATCTCGCAACTTTGTTGAAAATTCCTACCGAACGTGTTTTCAAGGTTTATTGTCTCGTTTATCCTAGCTGCCGAAGGATCATCACAGTGTAGCACCGCGCCATTGCAATTTGTTGACCGACGATATTGCACGGGACACGTAATCCAACGTACTCTATTTTTTCATGCGCCAATTCCGTGCGTGATAACCTCGTCTTGTACAATTCGTTGGGACAAAGCCACTTGTAGAAAACGAAAAAATAAGTCAATCTTCCCTTACCATATACGAACAATCGTAAAACTTTCTCATTTGAAATAATAGTTTTCAAAGCATTCGTATGTGGCAGCCGACAAAATAGTCACAACCTCAAAAGCTTAAGAAAAAAGAGCGAAAAAAATCGGTGCTTCGCTCAATTTTTCCGTTCTACGTAATAACCGCGAAAAAACCGTACGATCGAAGTGGAAAAAAATTCAAGCTCGCAATGCCAATCGTCAGGACCAGAACTATTCATAGGAGAGAACGGAAACCGCCCTACGAGCCGAATTTTTATCATCGCAAACTAGGCTCTCGTTCGATCGTATAAAAATGACGAGCAGTTTTGCCAAATCCCCAACGCTATTGTACGAATTTATTTCACTTTTGAGCCATATCCAATTTAACCGCGGATTTGTTATTTGCATTTAAAAAGCGATATTTACGACGATGCGTCACTGGCGAAAGCAAAGGGCCGGTGATAACGATGAATAGATCCACACGTGGAAATATACCGAACAGCAACGTCGCTGGAGACACAGAGAAGGATTGTCAAATGTACGATGGAGGTCGATCGATCGGGTGTACAATGACCCGAGCAGATTTGAATTGTTCTAGACTGTCTGAGTTATAACCTAGTAACTGGCTCGCTTAATTGAACTCATACGAACTGAACAATGGTTGGCTCGCTATGAGCAAGTAATATCCTGAATGTTTTTTATCCAGCCTATTGTATAGTCAGTGCCCAGCCGATTTTGGTCACAAATGACAAAGTGAGGTTATGTGACTACGTGTAGTTCCATCGAGCGATTGGCTCATGGCTTGCTAAGCAACTTAAGTTACAGATGGCTTTGCAAAAGCAAAACATGCTCACGTGGGCATGTCGCCATGACTTAGCCTTCGCTAGCTAACTACAGCTATGCACCCATTGGATAGTCACTACCCAGCCGATATTGGTCGCAAATGACAAAGTGAGGTTATGTGACTACGTGTAGTTCCATCGAGCGATTGACTCATGGCTGGCTAAGCAACTTGAGTTACAGATCGCGTTGCGAATAAAAAAATTCCGAAGTAGGTATCTCGCCATGGTGTAGCCAACATTATAGCTAACTGCGGATATGCACCCCTTGGCTAGTCACTGCCCAGCTGATCTTGGTCACAAATGACAAAAAGTGGTTATGTGACTACGTGTAGTTCCATTGAGTGATTGGCTCATTGCTAAGCAGCTTGAGTTACAGATGATGTTGCGAATGAAAAAAAAAACCTCAAGTCAGTATCTCGCGATGACCTAGCCAACACTAGCCAACTTCGGCCGCACTAACCGGAATATATGATCGGACAAACACAATTTAAGGTTATGCAATTTTATGCGATTATCGCTCTCAATGCGAACGCAATTAAGTCATTGGCCCGATAATGTTATTTACATTTGTTAATCCACCCATTTTTCAATCATCTAACATTGTGTCTTGTAACATACGTAGACGACACGAACATTCATAAATTAAACAAGTAGCACTGGCTCAGTGGACAGCATCACAACTCATCACCCAGAGGTCCCCGGATCGAAATCACGTTGCGGCGTACGCGTTTGTTTGATATAATTTAAAATTGAACCATTCATATATTTATAGCGCAAATAGCGTAACCGCTATTCATGAACAACGAAGAATATCGTTCAAAGCTGCAATGATGTTAATAATGTGCAAAAAAATCACGAATAAATATATATAGCCGCAATTTTTTAAATCTATTCGTCACCTAACTTTTTGTTCCCAGCCACTAACTGAAAAAAACTAGGTCACGGCTAGGTCATAAATATTCTACAGCTTGTGAGATATTTTGTTCTGTCTAGTCACCATCTAATTTTTTATATTCACTCACTAGAGGACCAAAGCGTTACACGGCTAGGTAGTCAATAGCTAAAACAGTTAGCTAATGGCGATTCGAAACATAACTTTACTAGCTTGTGGCTAGACGGTGACGAGTTACGTTTTCCACTCCGGGTATAGTAGCATGGATTAAATGGAATTGCACAGGAAAAGACGTAAGTTTTGAAGACATTTTATATCTATGTACATTTATACAAACGATTAGAAAAAAGCAAAAAAAAAATGAAATCGGCCACCGTTAAAGTGCCAATTACTAGTCAACAGCAGCGTGAGATTTCTCGTCTCTCCTCATCGTTCATTCTGTGGTCCCTTCGTTCCTCCAGTTCTCCTCTTCACTTCTCATTGTATTTGATGCTTTTCACACTCTGCTAATCTTTCAATACACGTCTCGAATTTGTGTGAATGTATATATGGTCGTGTATATAACGGATATATACAGCGGTATTGCCTACGTGCTTCGAGTCAATGCTCGGCGTTAGATATATATATATATAATATCCATGGGCAGATAGCGAGGAAGAGTATGTGCCCCATCGGATGTCTCGGATTTCATTGCCTGGGAATTCGAAGCAATTAGGGACTGATTTATTATTTTAATTGTCGGCCTCAATTACCGCGCTTATTATTCAACAGGCATGGCTCGCCCGTCTCGAAGGAACAAATGTTGGTAGGGTTTTTTCGATGTCTCTTTCTATGTGTGTGTATATATATTAGGGTGATTCGTTTCAGGGCAACTTTTTTTTTCGACCCATCGTGCCCGAAAACCTTTAGTTGGTACCCAATAACAAACTTTCGTGAAAGGGGGGTGTTGTCAAAAAATATTTAGAGGTCGCGAATCAAAATTGAAGGTTTCCCATTTGATTAACATTGAAAAAAATGTTTTTCTCATTATTAGTGTTACCATTCCGTGAATTTTGATATCGCGATATTTTCCAAGTGGGTTCTCATAGGAAATATGATACTCCACAATAAAGTTCATTGAACCATGGCCATAAATTCAACCGTTTCAGCGGCATCATTATTTCAAGTGAATATTGTGCAAAATATCCATTCAAACGGCTGTAACGCCTAAGCTATTAGATATATCGAAAAAATTCAGATGAGAACTTTGTAGAGAAAGTAATTTTCTACAAAAAAGTCTTATAAGCCGAGCCCGAAAATTCAACTCTTTCTCAGCTATAGGTGGATGAAGTAAAATAAATAGATTTTTTTAAACAAAACAAAATCTATTTATTTTACTTGATCCACCGATAGCTGGGAAAGAGTTGAATTTTCGGGCTCGGCTTATAAGACTTTTTTGTAGAAAATTACTTTACAAAGTTCTCATCTGAATTTTTTTCGATATATCTAAAAGCTTAGGCGTTACAACCGTTTGAATAGATATTTTCATACAATATTTACTTGAAATAATGATACCGCTGAAACGGTTGAATTTACGGACATGGCTCAAGGAACTTTATTGTAAAGTATCATATTTCCTATGAGAACCCACTTGGAAAATATCGCGATATCAAAATTCGCGGAGTGGTAACACTAATAATGACAAAAACGTTTTTTTCAATGTTAATCAAATGGGAAACCTTCAATTTTGATTCGCGACCTCTAAATATTTTTTGACAACACCCCCCCTTTCACAAAACTTCGTTTTTGGGTACCAACTAAAGGTTTTCGGGCACGATGGGTCAGAAAAAAAAGTCACCCTGAAACGAATCACCCTAATATATATATATATATATATATATATATATATATATATATATATATATATATATATGCGTACACAAACTCTATGGGATACGAGGACAGCTTTAACTAATTGTAAGTCACAAATGAATTTCACGGAATTCTCAAAGACAGAGATCCTCGAAAATTGAATCAACGAACAAACGAATCCGACTGCACGGTACGAATTAGAATTTCCGGGGCAGTGTCGTTTATCACGAAGCTTCGAAAGAAAAAAAATATACCACGTTGAGACCAAAATCAATCGAAAACAAATCGTCCACGAGCGGAAGGTATTATAAAATTCAATCAATTTTAATACTTTTATCTACTCTCACGAAAGTGCTGTCAAAATGTACTTCCGCGAACGCAACCCATGATGCAAATGTGAGACTTCCCATGCAGAAATTTGTTGCGAAGACCCCAGATCCTACCACATCACTATAGGGATTTGATAGGGACTTATAGTGGATTCCGCGCTATTGCTCAATTGACGTCGTTAGAAAAATTTTCATTTGAAATGCTCAACCGGAATTTGTTGGATCTCCAAGAGAATTTTTTCGTTCCTGATTCAGTGCGCTGATTTGTTGGGGAGTCCCAAGATGCATTCACATCTCTATAGGGATTTGTTAGGAACACCGCACATAGAGAGAACTCATTGGGAAGCAATTGGATTCTGCACTGTTCCCCAATGAACGCTGTTTAAGAATTCGGCGGGAAAAAAGTCGGCGTGTTGAAACATAACCTGCACGTTTCGTAAGCGTGTATGTGTGTGTTGATATTATGTCAAAGTGCAGTAAAATAAATAACAAACGATAATTACAGTGGATTTTGAGTGATGTAATTCAAATCGATTTTCAATATATACATTTCAAAGTCATTTATACTTTTTAAAGATGAGATTTATACTTTTTTAAGATCCCCTCATGTCGAATTTCTGTATATTTTGTTTAGGAAATTCAACGCACAGAACGAGATGGGATCCATCAAGAATCGTATCACATTCGAGTCGATAATGTGGGTATCATTTAGGATGCAAGCTGGTTTCATACAATCCAACGAGGAATCTCGATAAGAATAAAGCGTAACGTATAATGATTCAATGCCATGACTCATTGGATTCCTATCAGGAAGTAAGAACAAATGTGAGAAACCAATTGGATCCCTACGACAAATTCTGCGCAAGTTACGGTGTTGAAGTTTGCAGCGTTGCAGGATATATATATATATATATATATATATATATATATATATAGAACTGGTATTGCACTGTATTCCCACGGAGAGCGTATCTATGATTTTCTCCAGCGTTAAGAAACTTCGAGATGAATAGGTTGAACGAGTCTGCGCTCTTGAGCTTAAAAACAACTTTGCGTAGCCGCATTTGCAGTACGCGCGAAGAGCCAATAAATAATGAAAGCCAAAGAGTGAAAGAAAAATCCTCAATCCTCTTTCGCGCGCGAGAGTTTGCATTTCCAAATCTCCGGAGAACAGACAAGTGCACGATCGTAATACTAGCAACTGGGGAATTCCCAACGAACACAGAGGGAGAAAGAGAAGCCTATATCCTGCGAGTTCTCCACCGTGTATTATTAGCCGCTGTGTATGTTCGCTCGCGCCTTTCGGCCACAGAAACAATACACGAATTTATTGATTTGACCGAACGGCGAGTATCATGTTTTGCGTGCGACTTTCTCGAACTTAAGTCCCGAGAGTGCAAAAATAATTATACTTTTAGTAAAATGGTACTTCCCTTAAAACGGCACTTTCAGTAGAGGGGTACTTTTAGTAAAAAAAAGTATTTTTAGTAAAATGGTGGATGTATAATAGTAAAATTATGCATTTTGCAAAATGGTGCATTTAGTAAAATAGCACATTTAGTAAAACGGTACTTCTAGTAAAGTTGTACTGTTCGTAAAACGGCACTTTTAGTAAAATGGCACTTCCCTCCAAAAGGCACTTTCAGTAGAGAGGTACTTTTAGTAAAAAAAAATATTTTTAGTAAAACGGTGGATTTAGTAAAATGGTGCATATAGTAAAATAGCACATTTAGTATAACGGTACTTTTAGTAAACTGGTACTGTTACCAAAATGGTAGCGAAATTATTATTTTTTCTCCCAGTCCTCAATGTTTTTCGCCCATTTATGTTAGAAAAGTCACTCAAACTTATTTAAGATTCTCATCAGAAATGTACAAGTATTCAGGAAAAATAGTAGAACTTAACAAATAAAGAAACAAAAAGGAATTTCCTTTGCATTCCATCGATGCAGACTTCAGCACCGTTGATTTGATAGAAACTCAATTCGACCCTATTGATGCCTACAGCTTCAACGAATCGAAATCACTCCAGATTTGATAATGACTTTAACTAAAGCTACAAACGACTTGGCCTCGAATTTCGTTCGTCAAAGTCCGTAGATTTTCCTGTGCCCAATCCAACATCCCATATACGGTTTGCGCTGTGTCTCTCCCTCTGTCTCTTGCGCTCTTTTGTCACGGTAACGAGCTCAATTGCGTTATCTCCGTATCCGTATCAACACACGCGAATCAGGACCATTCAAAGGTTTCCTCGTTCAAACGGTAATTCGGGGTCTTTTCCATCTTCGGACGCCTGTTCCGTCCCACAAAAGTTACACACGCCACATAGCCCTCCGGCTCCATCACCCAACGGAATCAAATAACCCACTGCCGTTCGTTAAGAGACTTCCGTGAGAATTTTCAATTTCCGAGGGCCAACGTTGACGGGAATCCATGTGGAAACGAACTCATCAGAGTTTCGAGAGTTTATATAAACGTTAATCGTCATAGGAGAGTGCCGGAGGCTGAACTGTGAGAACCCTTTTTTCCATGTATGTATGTGTCTGCGCCAATACCACGTATGTCAATACGTATAACCAAACTCTCGATGCGCCAGAACAAATATACATGGGTAATACGTGATGGCTTCGCAGCAATTTCTCATGGTAAATGTATCTATAGAAATGTATGTACGGCTAAATATATATCCACCCAAATATGTGCACGCCGCCATATATATGTGTGTGTATGTGTGTGTGTGTGTGTGTGTGTGTGTGTGTGTGTGTGTGTGTGTGTGTTTGTCAGCTTTAGCCCACGGCTTCGCGTGTTGTCGGAAATTAGGTGATATGTCGGGAATGGTTTTCACAATCATGTCGTATTGAGGATTCAGGTACACATGGGGTTTTTGGAAAAATCATATTTCCTCTATGATAGAGAATTCTATATAATCCCCAAAACCAGCATTTCCTGCAGCATAATACATGCACATAATTACATCAACAGAAAGAAAAAGTTCCATAGAGATAATTATCAAAACTGATGATTAAAGATAATAATGATTATTCTCCAGTAAATATTCAATGTAAAACGCTTTCACCAGCTTTAATGATTCAAGATAATCATTAGCTTTAATGATTCAAGATAATCATTGGCTTTAATAATTAAAGATAATCATTAGCTACGATGATTAAAGATAAATGAAGCTGAAGTTTGCATCGTTGGAATGCAACGATGCTTTTGTTAATTTGCTATTTCTGTACTTTTATGTTTATCTAAAGCCTTCTACTTTTGCACATTGAGGTCGTAAATCTCTAATAAGAATACGTAAACACGATTAAGTGATTTTGACAGCCGAACAAAAGTCGAACAATTAAAAGGAATTGATTTTCGTTGCGTTCCAACGATGCAAACTTCAAAATCATTAAAGATCATCACAAAAGCTAACAGAAGCGTTGTACATTGAATAGTCACGGGAAAGCTTTCTCATCAATGCTGAAGTGTCGTACGCCACTGTCCTCTCAAAAGCAAAATCCCATTTTGCCGGGTCACCTTGACGGATCCAGATGAAACCAAGTGCAGAACAATTCGCCAAACGTTTATTTCCATATGCCAAAGGTCAACGAGAACAGCCGTTTTCACGCCAGCTTCGGTCAAGCGGACAAACGGGTGGTATTTCCAAAATGGATAGATATCGTCTCAGCATCCTGTGCCAACCATGACATCTTGATTTCAGGTTGACAAGCAGGCGAATGTACAAACGAACACATTTTTATGATATCAGTGTGGACGTTAATGAAAAATGATTTGCCTCGAGCGAGATGTGACATAGTTGCAATGATTGTCTATCCTGAAGGCAGAGGGTAAAGAATTGCAAAGACTGGAAAGTGTCGCGACCATGAGAGGTTGCGGAGCTTCGAAGATGAGGTAGGAAAGCTGCGGTGGTGGCATTTTCGCGCAGCCTAGAGCCTAGAGATCCACAGGAAAGAGTGTAATGCTCCTATCACTGTCATCTCAAGCTGGTCTGGTCGGGATGTTGAAGCCCGTGGTCTTGTTCCCGTTCTCGTTGTCGTTGTCATTATTGTCGTCGTGAAAGGGCTTGGTTGGCCATGGTAAACCGTTTACGACCCATGTGGCATCGCCATCATGCAAAGCGCTTCCTCCCTGTCTTTCTCTTTCGCTCTTGCTCTGTGCGCGTGTGCGTGTTGTGCGCGTGCGAGTCGTGTTAGCAACTCGCTAACATAACAGAGCAGAGAGGACAGAAGCAGCAGCTCAGGCCAAGTGGCACGGTAGAAAGCAGACGATGCGAGAGAGGAAAGCTGGCGAATATAGCATCATGCTCGACAATGTAAAGCTGGAGAGAGAGAGAGCGTGAGAGACAGAGATGGGAAAAGAGAGAAGCAAGGATTGAAGCACGCTGCACGCACATGGCACTGACAACATGCAGAGTACGCTGAGCCTCCGTGGCTCTGCGCGTAAGCCTCCTGAGAAGCCTTAATAACGCCCGAGTTCGCAAATTGAAGCGTTTCCCATCGCGAAATCTCGAGGATACACAGTAATTGGCACGTCAAGGTACCTCTGCGCGCGCAGCTGAACACCTTGACAGCGAACAACGGGAAAAAAGGACTGTGGCATTCCGAGGCAAAGAACACTTGGCGAAGAATACGATCGAACGAGCAGAAACCTTTCGACGGGATGAGAGATCGGACGTCAATAGACGCGTGGCAGCTCCGCTTGACACGTGCAATTAAAAAGACCATATTGAAGAATTGATGAATGTCGTCCTCTATATACTCTTCATGCATATGTAAATGTGACTTCGTGCAGAGCGAAATATCAGTTGGAATTTCCGATCTGTAGTTGCGAGTTGATATTTTGATGGGATCGGTACACTATTCGCCTGATCCCCCAACCACAGCCTATTACAGACACACAATGCCACCAACTTGTGCTGTCGACGGTCATGGTGCAGAGGAAGCAGCTTTTGCCTTGAAGGACCAACACGATTGAAAGAGATTCATACACTGAAGAAAAAAAATCAATTAAATCAAAAAAATATATTGGTTGAACCGAACAAATGTGCTGCCGGGGAGTACCACCGATATATCAGATTGTTACAATACTATAAAATATTGGAAAATGCGATTGATTTAAATAACATATTATTTTATTTGGAAAAAGCTCTTCTGTTCTCTGAATATCTACATTATCCTTCAAATAAAATTATATTCTATTGAAATCGTTCTACGTACAATTAGTAGATGTTTGAATGAAATAATTAAGCGGTTGCTACAACATTTTTTATTTCGTACAAAAATATAATCAATAGAATTAATTATTTCGTTACAGCATCGAAACGAATATGCCAGGGGACGTAAGTTTTTCCATTTGTTTCAAATCTTAAATAAAAAGTGAGCATTGGAATGACCATCCACGATGATAGTGGAGAGAATATCAGATATCCAATGGAATATCCATAGAGAGAATATCAGATATTCAACTGATCAGAACAGATACTACACTTTGATCTTAGCCACAGGCCAAGGAGCGATACTCTTTAGAGATTCTCCGGTGTTTAAGTAGATTTTCGGATCGCGTTACGCTTACGAGAAACGAGCGCGCGTGCGGCTTCTAGCGGTTACTCCGAGAACTACGGGTTTCCTCACACCTATAATTTCGGTGGCGCTCGGCCATGATTTGGTTGAATTTGTTCAACCAAATGCGCAAGAAACAAATTTTATTTTCGCATAATTTTTTAACCAATTCAGACATTTGCTTAATGTTTTGCAATCAAAATAAAATATTAATATTTTAACGAATAATGTACTTGGAAATCAATATCGAATATGGTCCAAAAAATAAAATAACATATTTACTCAATAGAAATTTTATCTGAATCTAACGAGCGAAACTCAATTTTTTCTTGTGTACTCGAATCAACAATATTTATGTTATGAATTGAAACGCTTTTTGTGTTCGTTGCAAAAAATGCATTCGAAACTATATAATTTATTGGTTATAATTTTTTAGATAGTTTCAATAATATATTGTTCTCGGCTAACAATATATCTTTTGAATGAAAAAAAAACTCAATTCTATCATATTATTAAGGTCAATAGGGTTTTGTTTGGGTTAATAAATCTGATTATTTACACCAACAATTTTACAATTGAATCAACGAAATTTCATTCAATAACACCAATGATATTGGATCAACGATTTTTTTTCTCGTTTCGACGGATGAACTTTGCCTTGAAAGACCTACATGATTGAAACACCCTCATTTTTGTCCATCAGCAATCATTGATAGAGATTCATTTTTGTACACTAGCAACCATTTTATAGAGATTAATTTTCGTCCAACAGCAATCATTAATATAGTTTCATTGTCGTTCATCAGCATGGTATTGAAGTTTGCATTGTTGGAGTGCAACCAAAATCCTTCTTTATTTCTTCATTTCTTCATTTACATTACTACTTAAGTCTCGTTTTGCAGTTGAAGGTTATTGGTCCCCAATAAAGATCTTTAAAAATATTTCAGTAAAATTTGTAACCGAAATGTGCCAAAAAGAGGATAATTTTGTTGTGTTCCAACGATGCAAACTTCAATACCATCCATCAGCAATCATTGATAGAGATTAATTTTCGTCCATCGCCCATCAGCAATCTGCCTATTTCTATCAGCTGCTTCTCGTTCCGACAGATGTACTATGTTGAGGGGTATTTCTTTTTGTCACGTTATGCACACGATCACTACGTGCAATAGGATAGCCAAAAGACTGACGACGTTGCCTTGCACTAGGAGAATCTTCTGGCCCGAAGTATACAGGCAGGCACGTTGGCTATGCCTCTAACCCAACGATGGCCGAGCACAGCGATATACGCAGGGCGTACATTCGAGCTCTAGACATCCGGTACAATACCCTCTCTCGGTCTTAATCGGCCTCTATTTCCTCGCATTGTTCGAAGGCTACATCATACGCCCGTAGATATACACTTTCAAAAGGAACATATATATGAGCACATATGTGTGCCTCGACCTTTTAGGTGTGGGCATTGTACTGACGTATCTAAACGTTTTCGTACTTGGTATGTGTAATACGATGTGTCGCACCCCATGAATATTGGAGTTCTGGCAGATCGATTCATAGCCTCGTAATGTATGTACCCCCGCCCCACCCCCCTTCCCCTTGCAGCAGAAGACGTAGCTTACGGTCAATGCTTCGTAAACGTCAGGAACGATGACTGGATCACTCCAAAATAAATACTTGCTGACTGAATCTGTCATTCGAGGATGCCACTGAATTATTTATTGAAAAATGCGATTTTAGGTTATTTTGAGAATGATTCATTCCATCAAACTAAGGAATACTCGGGATAATGAAATATTTTATTGTTTTAGTTCAATGTTCTGTTTCAAGTGTTTCTTTTTCTCTGTAGATGGATTTTTACAAGACGAGAAATTCTGCTCGTGCAGGCTACAACGTTCGATGTCTGTGGGTGCATATGTACATATAAATATGCATATACATGTGTGTGAATAAAGATGAAAAGTGGAGCGATGCAAGTGGGACAAACGGGCACACTTTGCAAAGTTTCAAATTGACTTGAGACGGCGCACACGGGTCTATTTAGCCCTCGGCCCCTCTCTCTTTCTGTTGCGACATATATATAATACACGTGTAGGTGCTAATTGACGAGTGAAAATGGAAATCGAAGGCGAACGGGGGAAACACGGGCGACCGCTTTTCACAACGTTGTCTTTGTTGCTGTCTATAATAAATATACACAGCAACAACGACTACAGTAGAAAAGTGTATATATATATATATATATATATAAACACGAAGCCACCTGCGCAAGAACGAAATCGGTTTTGTTTTACATTTCTGAACGTCGATTTGGCGTTATCATTCGATGCGCGCTTTCTTAAATCTCTCTCGAGATCATGTTCTAACGCTCGCATTCTCCTGTGCGGCATATGAACTTAATTACTTTATAATCGCGAGATGCATTCGCGACCAGGGGTATATTTAATTTTTAGGAAAAAAAAGTTTCAACCATTCACTTTTCAAATCTTCAGAACTTCAGAAAATGAAATGAATTTGAGAAAAACTGTATACCTGAACATACACACGCGCGCGCGCGCGCACACACACACACACACACACACACACACACACACGCACGCACGCACGCACGCACGCACGCACGCACGCACGCACGCACGCACGCACGCACGCACGCACGCACGCACGCACGCACGCACGCACGCACGCACGCACGCACGCACGCACGCACGCACGCACGCACGCACGCACGCACGCACGCACGCACGCACGCACGCACGCACGCACGCACGCACGCACGCACGCACGCACGCACGCACGCACGCACGCACGCACGCACGCACGCACACACACACACACACACACACACACACACACACACACACACATATGGTGGTCCAGCTATAGGCATTTTCAATAAAGGGTGTCTCAAAATAACCTGACATTTTAAATTGCGCGCCATTTTTGTTGTGGCAAACATGGAGTACTAATCTTTGACAACTGGCATCAGGAAGTGTTGAGGGAGGTTTATTCATAGTGAACACGATCGAGCAATTCATAGAAATTGTTGTTTGCTGCATTGTTACTACATAGTTATTTCAGACGAAGTTTCATGGTCGTGTTACCTCGTGCCGCGACTCCCACGAAGTTGGCACCACACTTTTAAGTTACAACAATTTTGAAGGTCGTTCCAGGTTATTCTAGGTTTGTTCTACTTTGTTGTGTGACCACCAAGATCGTACGATTTGACACCATTGGACTCCTTTCTTTGGGGTTTTCTGAAAGGAAAAGTGTATGCCAATGATCCACAGACCATTCGCGAACTCAAGAAAGCAATTGGATGCACCATTAATGAAATTAGTCCGCGTCCACAAATATGCGAAGATGTTATTGAAAATTTCGTCAAAAGAGCAAATGTTTGCTCTTTTGACCATATGTTCCATATGACCATTGTACCATATGTTCAAATAAAAATAATCGTACTTGTCAAATAAACAATACGTTTTATTACTAAATAAATATTTCAGGTCTTTTTGAGACACTATATATATATATATATATAAGGGTGGGTTGAAAGAAAAAAGTAAATTTGTTGCATACTCCATTTTTTGTGACCATTTTACGTCCTGTCGCTTCTCGTAAAAGGTGAGCGCCGGCAAAAATGGTTAGAAGCATCTCGATGGATAAAAAAGCAAAAATAGCGAGGCGCCCTTTACAGTTGTTTGCTGGAAGCTCTCCTTTTTCGAGACACATGGCAAAACTATAGCTCATTCTAGTAATGTGTGCACGATAACAATATTTGTTTGCTTTCTCCTACAGGGGATACAATTTCCAATTATGATAAAAAGTGGAAGATCAAAAAGACCCTTTTTTTTAGTATGGACACTCGAGTGTGTAAAAGAGGTTCTTTTTTTTTTATTCTTCCACTTCTGATCACTATTGAAAATCGTGTACTGGGTATAATCTATGTGTATATATACACACGCACTGTCGCCTATCTATCATCGGTGTGTCAAGACACGTAGGCCGCAGTATACCACTGAACCCCCACGTGTCACACTATCGTGAGAACTCTAATTAATAATAAATTTATCGTCAGCGGAAAGTTCAAATTTTGAAGTTGTTCGTCGCCCTGAAGAAGCACTACACGCTCACACTGATTGAATCATCCCCCGTGCATAGATTGTCATAAGGATCCAATTGGATTCTCATACCTATCTCTGCTTCCTGATACGGATATGCATCATTGAAACAGAACGAACATTCATTTTTATTGACTGCCAAAAAATGTTTTGACGGATTTGCGCTAAAAAATTACTTCAACGCTTTTCAGGATCATCATTAAAAATCTACAACTCAAATTAGCAGGAAAATATTTTCGTTAATAATGAAAGTCAAGAAATAAAGGAAGAAAAAAGAATTTTCGTTTTCTTCCAAAGATGCAAACTTCAACATAGGAAAACATCACGATCGTACATTGGATTCTCACGGGGATTCCCCATTGGAATCTACAGATCCAATTTAAATCCTAAAGGATTCCGAAATTATCGATCAAAATCTCATTTAAAAAGTATAATCCATATCATAAAAAAAGTACAAACCGCTGAAAAAACCTTATCTTATAAATCAATTTGAATCACAGCACTGGAAATCCACTGTAATTATCGTCAGTTACCAAGTTTACTACACTTTGACATAACATCATCACACATGTACACACTCACGAAGCGTGTAGTTTATATTTCAACGCGCCGAGTATTTTCTCGTCACTTTTCACATATTTTCGATTCGAACGTGGTAAGAATCCTCAAACCAATGGCAACCAATTGGATCCCAACGAGGACTCCCATATGTGTTATCCCAAGCAAGTCCCTATAGAGATGTGGGCTCATATTGGGACTCCTCAACAAATTTGTGCACAGGACTACGAAAAGACATTACTTTTGGGAGTTCCAAAAAATTGCGGTTGAGAATTTCAGATGAAAAATTTTCAAACGATGTCAATCGCGAAAATAAAAGCGGAATCCATTTGGATTCCAACGTGGGCTCCCTACGTGCAGCGTCCGTATAACATCCCTATAGGGATGTAGTAGGAACTGAAGACTCCCCAACAAAATCTCTGCACGGGGCTGTTGGTAATATAATAAGAGTGATGAGACATTTTTTCTGTTAATTTCGCTCTTATATCAAGTTGGGATGTCGATGTTCTTGACGTACCGTGCGGTATGTGTGCAACTGTATGGTGGCATATTGATGCTAAATGCCATTGACCTCTTCGACGCTATCCAAGTTGTGTTGAATATTGCTCTGGCTTCTGGAGCTTTCGTTATATATATATATATAAAGCCCGCACTCACATTGCAATAGACTGAGAACAATGCAAGCCAGTTGCAGAGCGATCGTAGCATTTCGTAGGGGCCACATAATAATCAAGTATTCTCCGGAGGGACGATCCTGCGAAATAATCGGACCGCATCTCAGTAGTCACATATATGCACACCTAGACACGTATACGGATATACGGGTAGGTGATAGTATAATAATGCGTGTATCGAGAGGCACGCCATGCCAGTCGCAGAACTATAGTAAGGGCAGAAGCACAGATAAGCTGCAGGTTCGTCTGGCATTGGCGGTCAGTTGATCAGATGGAATAATCGATCGGTTAGTCGCACGGCCACGCCGACATTTCATATCGCATACTCATTTTTCGTTATCACGGCGACTATCGATGAAAGAGCTTCACAAAGAGAAAGAGCGAGGAGGGAGAGAGCGCGAGAGAAATTAATTATTGGAATAAAAGGTTGAGAAGAAAAGCTATAAGCGTCGATGGGCACTTCCTATCTTGGTTTACCTTAGCGGTGTTTATTCCATCTATAAAACTATGGTAATTTGAATCCGAACTAATGAATCACAATGGTTGGCCTAGCCGTCCCGTTTGTGAATGTTTGCATATTTGTGTATTTCCTGTTCACAAAGGCTTCTTTTAAAAAATAAGGGATTCGAATAAAACGGGGTGGGCTTTAATTTGAGGATTTAAATGACTACAGGGTGTCTCAGAACTGCATGCGTTCCCTGTAATGGGAGATTGGGGGTGAAATGCTGAGTCGATTGATATAAGCATGTGTGGGTCTCCGATCGACCCCTGAATTATTATTCATTTTTAAAGGCGGGCCAATCAGGTGCGTCCGCCTTTAAAAACGAATAATAATTCAGGGGTTGATCTGAGACCCACACATGCTTATATCAATCGACTCAGAATTTCACCCCCAACCACCCCATTTCAGCGTACGCATTCCGTTCTGGGACACCCTGTATATTGATCTCTACGAATTGAGAGAGAATGACATGTTGAGGAACTTCGACGTCGGGCTCTCAGGCTGTAGTGCTCTGTCAGATTTCAACGACATAACGCGGCTGCTTACCGACAGATGCTGCTTTAATGCCGTACACGTATATCGTATGCACCCTCCCAAAACCTTCTCTTCGTAGGAAAAAAAAATTGATGTGCATCCGTGTAAGAATTTTGTCAAAGTGATCGGCAATTAATTACACAATGTATTTCGGAACTTAGCTATGTTTTCACAGAATGCGACGTTCCATCGAAATGTGTTTCTGGAATGACTAAGAGGTACTTTACTGTGATTTTCGATTAAGGCACTACATCTGAATGGAAAAAAATGTATCGTTTTTGTTTTGGCTTCAATGATGTGTAAACATCGCAAGACTGATATAGAAAATGAATTATGCGCGAAAAAAAATGTTAAACCATTTTTTAGACTCCATTTTCCAAAACTTGACGAAACGGACAAAACAACCTTGACGGTGGAAGTAGCAAGTTGGAGTCGTTTTGTCCAGTCATTGTACAAAAAAATATACGACCTAGAAACTGAAAACCTACTATCAAAATGCCTCCGTACGTCCACGCCGAGTTCAAATGAGAGCTTCAATTCCGTCGTGTGGACGATAGCTCGTAAATCAGTTTTGAAACTTTAAGGAGGTTGGAGTGTTAGCCAAAAACCAAGGTTAAATTCAATTTAAAAAATACATGTTATTGTTTTCACTATACTGAGTCTTTACGAACTTTTTTAACTTTTTTCACCACCGAGCACCAGAGATAAAAAATAGTTTAATGTATGTAATTTAACGTGCGGTTAGATGGGGAAGATTTTCACACTAAAGGTTATGTAATTTTTATTGTTATTTAGCACCAACATAAACCATTTCTAACAACGGATTAACGCAAACTGAACATTTAGAAAAAACATTTAGTGAACATTTAGAAAAAAAAATCCTCATCTTGCCCATCGTAAACCATGGGCCAATAATCTCGTGACGTAAATATGAATAGGCATAATTATGAACTACTCACAATTTCATTGTGAACTGTATAAAACATTCGTTGTCGTAGTTTTTTCATAATAATCATCGATAATGTTATGCTTTTTCAAGTTGGTAGTAACACAAAAGTTTTTCTACTTTACGTAATAAAAATGTTAAAATGCATAATTTCGCCCTTTAATTATAAATTAAAAAAAAATAGCATGTATAGAATAAATCTGTACCTCGTATGCATTTTTTTGAGGTTCATTGAAAAAAAATGAATAAAGCGTCATTTGACTCAACTGGATCGCTCCAACCTCCTTAAACGGGTTTTTCCTTGACACCACGTTTTTAAATCGGGAGAACGCATAATGCGGTCAGTTTTCATCCGATCGACTCGAAATTTTGAATGTAGCTTCTCATATAGATCCTCTAAAGAAGTACACACGATTTTTACGATTCATCCGCAATTCTCGTTTTAGTAAACAAATTAAGGTCGATTCTTTAGTGAAAAAAATAAAAGTTGATTCGAAATGAAGCCATTGTATACGTCAACACGTGCAGAAAAATTCCCCAATCCTCAATTCGATTATTTTCTTAGTAATGTCAAAAAAAATCCCAAACAAGTCTGATTTTTTGATTAGCTACATCGATTAGTCTTGACTCGACCGAAAAAAATCATATTTCGGATACATTTGTCTGTGGTGAGTGAATCTGCCATTGTTTGAAAATAAAAACCACGCTTACAGAGGAGGTGTAGCTCATTGTAGAAATTAGGTGCCGACTGTGAAAACTTTGTCATTCCATCAAGCCGTGTTTGCTTCAAAAGTTTCAAAAACCATTCATGAAGTTCCTTCCCGGTGGACTAGCGGGTAATTTCATTAATAATGAACGAGACTCTTTAAACCGCGAAGCGCTCGGTCCTCCCGGTACTTTATTCTGTCATAAAAGTAAGAAGTTTGACAGCGAAGTATTTTTATAAAAACATTTCCTTGTCATTATCTGGCACACGGGGGCACGTATTTTCGCGGTTGAATTTTCCTTGAAACCTGAACAAAAGATGAAAATTCGCACGGACTTTCCCGGTTTCTATGAAGAATACAGAAGCGGGCAGCATTCTTTGATATCTGGACAGGGCCGAGCGTGGGCCGGGACGGGCGACAACGATGCGAGCGATACACCCGTCTCCATCTGAATGTTTAAACACCCGAGAGACGCTACCAACGCTATATTCTATATGGCCGTTCTATTTCCGGCCGGACATCCGACCCCGATCTCTCTCTCTCTCTCTCTCTCTCTCTCTCTTTCTCACGAGACAGATCCGCCCCTAAAAGATTCGCCGACATGTTCGACCTTCCTCACTGCCGCAGTTGTCGATAAAATAATATAGCTCCATTCTCCTCCGAAAGAAGCTCAATCCTCTTTTGCAAAAAAAAGTTCGCCCCTTTTGACAAATCATCTTCTCTTTATTCCTCATCTAGGCCAAACCGAAAATTCCCTCCTCGTCACTACCCATCAAAGGCAAACGTATGCGTGAAAAAAAAACCCAGAAAACCTCACAGCACATATACGCTGCTAACGGCAATGAATAAAAACAAACTATACGGAAAATGACATTTTCCATGATCCTTCACGAGCACAAAGTACAACTGCGAGTGCAACGCAGAACTTTCGTCGCAATTCAATTCTCAAAGTATTACTTACGCAAGAAGAAATTTGGATAAAAGTATTCGATGGAACAACTGATGTTGAAGATTGCATCTTTCTATTTCCCAAATTTTCTTTGCCAGATTAGAGCTACGAAAATCAAGCGGACCTTTTTTGTGATTCTTATTCAGCAATTTGCAACCTAAATCTGCTAAATGTCACTTTGAATAACGGTAAAAATAAGAATTTTCGTTGCATTCCAACGATGCAAACTTCAACCCCATTGGAAAATACAAGTTCTGAGTCAGACTTGTCTATTGGATCGACATCCCACACGGAAATAAAATATATGTAAAGATATATTTTTCGACATATTAAAAATGGATGTAGAATATATTTCAAATATATATATATTATCCATCTTAGATATAGATTAGATATATGCAATATATACGGGAAATGCATTAAAAATATATTCGCGATAGCAAAGTTTTCGGCCGAAATAGATCTTCAGAATGTATATAAAAATATATATGTTGAATAGGCGGTTACGTATATTCAAACTATATTGAAAATATACTTACAATGTACTCAAATTACCCTCAAAATATACTACAAATGTATTTTAACTGTATTCGACTTATAACTGAAATATACTTCAAATGTATTTAAACTACATCTAAAATATACACGATATATGTTCATACTCCGTTTAAAATATACTTGAAATATATTTAAACTATACTGAGGACTTCCGGTTGGGACACAGTTGAGTCTGGACGTGTTGGCGGGCAATCGGAGGTTTTTTTGCGATCATAATTGGCATAGAAGTGAGGAAGAGTGAAAAACCGGGGTGACGGAAAAAGCAAAGTGCGGGAATCATTCTGGGATAAGCAGAAGAATGGTGACTAGCGTGGTAGATGTGATAAGCGGCGAAATTGGGGCACGTGAAGAGGAGGAGGTTATGTGGAGAGAGAGCGGAGAAGGCGACGTGAACGGAAACGAGGAGGAACTCCAGCGCCATGGAGAGTCGCGGAACTCGGGGGAGAGAGCGGTCGGTACGGCAGGGATGGGTTCACAAGCAGCGGAGAAGAAAAAGAGAGGGCGCCCCCCATTAAGGAAGACGGCTGAGGGAAATAGGGACGTGAGGGAGTTTTTCGACATCAGGGTGGCAGCAGCGAGGACGACTGTGCTGCATACGCCACCGACGCCACCGTCGCCCCCTCAGACCACGAGGAGGTGTTATCGGGAGATGACAGGCAGGAAAATAGAGGAAGAGGACACGGATGGGATGAGTAAAAACAACGGCGGCGAGGGCGACGCAAATGGCAGTGAGGACGGAAATGAGAGTGAGAAGGAAGGGTGGAGTAGTGCAGAAGAAGATGAGGCAATACGAGCGAGTCGGGAGGACACGGTGGCAGGGGGAAGAACGCGGGACGCGGGTAAACAAATCACGGTGACAGATGGGGGAGGAAGTGATTTGGTATTGAGTGAGAACGGACAAGAACCGACAATGGGTGACATAAAGAGGGCCATCTGGGAGGCGGAGAGAAAAAGGGAAGAGCAGTGGGAAATGTTGACGGGAAAAATAGTGGAAGAAATTGCACCCTTGCCATGCAGGTGCGAAAAAATGAACGAGATAGTAAAGGGGTTGCTGGCGGAAGCGGAGCAATGGAGATATCTAAGGTATAAAGACAAAGCGATATGGGATGAGGAGAAGGAGCAATTGACGAAAGTAGTGAAAGAATTGAGAAGAAAATTGGAAAACAAAGAGCGCGAAGAAGAGAAGGAGAGGGCGAGGGCCCCGGACGCGACTTTGGAACAGATGCATATAGTGAACGACGGGGAGGAAGGAGAGGGGTCCCAGGACGAATACAGGGACGTGGAAGCGTGCCCGCCGTCCCAACGAAGCCCGGCGCCCGGGCAAGGACAGCGACATTGCAAGAAACCAGGGCAGGATGTAGCAAAAGCTGCCGGGACCGGAGTCGGCGGGGAAGCTGGCGACGGGAGGACGGGACGCACGTCGCCTCATGTCGAAGGCGAGCCGCGAAGGAGCGGGCCGAGCGGTACGAACAGCAGGACGGAGAGATCGGCCGGGGAGAACGAGTGGACACAGCCAAGCGGACGCCGATACAGAAACGTAGCGCAACGAGAGCCGGAGGCTCTAAGCGCGGACGAGTGGTATTGGGAGGTGCAGGAGAGGAACAGAAGGAAGCGGAACATAGTCGTAAGAGGGATAAACACAGCTGGGACGGAGAGGGAGATAGCGCGGGAAATTACCCAAATTTTGCGAGCGAAAACCGGAGTTGCACCAAAAATTTCGAGGGTAATGCGTACGGGGGGTGGCACGGTAGTTACCCTAGCCTCGCTGGAGAACAAAATTAATGTAATAAAAAGAAGGGGAGAGTTGAGAGGCACAGGGATTTGGATCGGGGATGATTTGACGGCGCGAGAGGCGAGAGTGACAGAGTGGCTGAAAAAAGAAGCGGAAGGGAAGCGACGGGCAGGGAAAATTACTAGCTTGGGGTACATGAAAGTGTGCGTAAACGGGGCCTGGTGGTATTGGGTAGAGAGAGAGGGAACGATGGAAAGATTGCCGTTTCGGAGGGATCGGGGGCGAAAGTACTAGAGAGGGAGGGAGGAACAAGAACATAAGAGCAGTAACGTGGAACGTGGCGGGGGTGGGGAAATTATGGGAAGCACGAGACTTCCTAGAAGGATTTGACATAATCCTAGTACAAGAAACATGGATTGAGGGAAAAAATGAAGAAAGGGTATTAAAGCGAATGGACAAAGCGTTCAAGTGGTGGGCGAAAGCGGCAGTGCGCGACAAGCCAAGGGGGAGAGCGGCAGGGGGGCACCTAATAGGAATAAAAAAGAGTGTATGTGACAATTGTAGAGTGGAAGAGTGGCAGTATGGAATGATTGTGAAAATTAGGAGACGAAATATGGGCAAAGAGCTATGGATTATAGAAATCTATGTAAATGGCGGATTCAAACGAGTGGAAGAGGCACTAAGGCAATGCGTGGAAAAGGGAGCGGAGAACGGAGCGGCCGTTATAATCGCGGGGGATTTGAACGCGAGAATAGGAGAGGAACAAGGAATCGTGGACTGCGAGAGAGAGGGGGGAGGGGAAGGTGTGCGACTCTCGCAAGATACAGTGGTAAACGCGGAGGGAAGAAAACTACTGGGCTTCTGCGAAAGTCAGGGCCTGGCAATATTGAATGGAAGGACGAAGGGGGACGAAGAAGGGAAAGTCACCTTCGTGGGTGGAGGGGGGGCGTGCTCGGTGCTCGACCTAGTCATCAGGCTGGAGGACGAGGAGGAAGGGCTGGTCAAGAAAATAGAGGTGATACCGCGAGCGGAGTCAGATCACTTACCAGTGGTGTTTGAGCTCAAAGGGGGAGAGGGAAGGGAAGGGAAAGCGGGACGAAGAAAAAAGGGGGCAAAGGGGGTGAAACTAACATGGAAGGCGGAGGGGGAGGAAGACTTTAAAGTAGAATTAGATAGAGTATGGCAGGTAGAGGAAGACAGAGTAGGAGGCTGGGGGGAATTAAAAGAGGCTATTTGGGTAGCAGCGGAGAAGGCAGGAATGAAGAGAGATATAGGAAAAGGGGGCGAAGACAGAGGTTGGTATGATAAAGAGTGTAGGGAACAAAAAGCAAGGGTGTGGGGAGCGTTAAAGAAACTGTTAGCCAGCAAGAAACGAGAAGGGAGGAGGGGGGGTACGAAAGACACGGAAAAATGTCAGTTGATGCGGGAGAGAAAGACGTTGAAAGAGCTGTGTAGTAGAAAAAAGAGAGAGTGGTTCGAGGAGAGATGGAAGAAAGTGAGAGAGAGCACAAATATGGAGGAGTGGTGGGCAGCGGTAGGAAAATTTAGAATTAAAAAAACCAGGGCGGGGGACGGAATCAGCAAAGAACAATGGGTAGCGCACTTCTCAAAGCTACTGGGGGGGAATGAGGGGAGAACAAACACGGAGGAGCGGGCCTCAGAGGCGGACGGGGACGGGGCAAGTGACGCGTCGGAGGACCCGAAACTTGACGAGGAAATAAGCAGGGTGGAGCTCAAAAGGGCGTTAAGGGGCTTAAAAAATAAAAAAGCGGCAGGGGAAGACGGGATATCGGCGGAATTCATTAAGGGGATCCCAGAAAAAAGAGAGGGGGAACTAAGGGGGGTCATCAACCGAATCTGGAATGGCGGGGAGGTACCGGAAGGTTGGGATTTGGCAAGAATTTACCCTATTCACAAAGCAGGGGACGGGGACTTGGCGGGTAATTACAGAGGGGTCTCGTTACTTGATATAGGGTACAAGCTGGTAGCGAGTATCCTGGTAAAACGGCTGAATGGGTGGATTGAGAGGAAGGGTATACTCAGAGAGAGTCAGGCGGGGTTTCGAGCGGGACGAGGCACTAGAGACCACGTGTTTGTGTTGAATTCGCTAATCAACAATAGACTGAAAATTAAGGGGGGGAAGTTGTACGTGGCTTTTGTAGATTTTAGAGCGGCATTCGATATGGTAGATAGGGATATTTTATTTGGGAAACTAAGGAGAAAGGGGGTTGGGGGAAAAATGCTGAGAATGATAAAAGGGATATATAGGAGGACCAGAAATGAAGTGATCGCAGAGGAAGGGATTACAGAGAGCTTCGAAACAGGAAAGGGAGTGCGACAGGGCTGTCCTCTCAGCCCGACGCTCTTTAATATGGCGCTGGACGATGTGGATGACGTGTGGGAAAAGGACGGCACGGGGGGAACGGTTATGGGCGGAGTTAAATTCTACGCGCTCAAATACGCGGACGATATTGCGGTGATGGCAGAGGATGCGGAGGAGCTGAGGAAGATGCTAAAATTGTTGGAAAAATATGTTGAAGGAGCAAAGATGGAGGTAAATATTCAGAAAACAAAAATCATGGTGTTTAGAAACGGAGGAGGGAGAAAGAAATCAGAGGAATGGAGCTACAGAGGAGGAAAGATAGAGGTGGTTAACGAATTCAAATACCTGGGGTTCTGGTTCTCGACTCGAAACACGGGAGGGTGGCACTTGAGGAAAATGGTGGCTAGGGCGCAAAAGGCGGCAAATGCGGTATGGGGGGTAATGAAGAGGGCGAAGGTAGATGGCTTGAAGGAGCGGTTACAGTTGTTCGATTCGCTTGTCAAAGCGGGAGCGCTGTATGGGGTGGAAGTATGGGGGTGGAAGAGAAGGGAAGAAATAGAAAAGTTACACGGGAAATTGGTAAAAATGGCACTCGGGGTAGCAAGGAATACTCCAAGCTACCTATGGAAGTTAGAAGCAGGCAGGAGGAGCGTGGAGGTGGAGGCGCGGAGAAGGGCAGGAAGTTACGTAGTGCAAATACTGAAGATGGAAGAAGGGAGGTGGCCGAGGGTATGTTTAAGAGAGGAAGTAAGAAATATTCGGAACGGAAACCCGTCAAGGTGGGGAAAGGAGTTCAAGAAAGCAATGGATGACGTAAGAGATGGTAGAGTTGTCGACCTGATATGGACAAAGGCGGGGAGCAGCGAGAGGGTAAAGGGATGCCTGAGCGAGGGGGTAAGTAGAAAAATGGAGCAGGACATCCAAGGGGATTGGGTTAAAGCAGATAAGTCGTCCTTTTGCAACAGGTACAAGGACATAAAGGTGGGATGCGAGAGAGAGAGATACTGGGAGAGCAAAGGGGTAGGTGGGGATGCGAAGGAACAGTGGGCCAGACTGAGATGCGGAAACGTGGGGAAAGTGGGAAAAAAGGGATTCGACAGCTGGGCCTGCGGAATTTGTCGAATGGAGGATGAGAGTCTAGAGCACATATGGAAATGTGAGGTGGCGAGAGGGAAGATAAGAGAGGATTGGGTTAGGGGGGTGGATGTCTGGAGGGGTGGAAGAGAAGGCGAGGAGCTAGAGCAATGGACCAAAGATACGCTAAGGGGGGAGCCAGTGGCGGTGATATGCGAATACCTGAGGACGTTCGCGAGGCTGAAAAGGGCGAGCACCGAGGGGGACCGAGGGGCGGAGGAATAGAAAACAGAGGAAAAGAGAGGCGGGACTGATTGTTATGCGGCGTTTTTTAAGAAAAATTGTTTAGTGGTAAGGCGAAAAGAAGGCGGGTTTTTGTAAAAAAGCGAAAGCTGTACATATGGAATAAACGATACTACTATTTAAACTATACTTGAAATATTCTTTAAAATTTTGTTATGACGTTATTTACATCATTGCACCCTTTTACGATGTTTTTCCTTGTCATTAATTACGATTATGGTGTTTTCGGTTCAAATATATTAATGGTTCAAATTTAAATTATATCAGACGCTTACACGCCGTAAGGTGGTTTCGAACCCGGGACCTCTGAGTGATGAGCTGGGACGTTCCCCACTGAGCTAGTTCTACTTGTTAAATTAACTTTCGTATCGTCTGCATATCGTACAATACACAATGTTAGTTTATTAAGAAATGTGTGGATTTACAAGAGTAACTAACATTATCGGATCAATTACTTAATTGCTTTTGCACAGAGAGCGATAATCGAATAGAATTACATAACCTTCAATTTTTTTGTCCGATCATTTATTCCGGCTAGTGCGGCTAGGTCTTCGCGAGATACCGACTTGAAGATGTTTTTCACTTGCAACGTCATCTGTTACTCAAGTTGCTTAACCAACCATATTTAAAATATATAAAACATACATTCAGTTTGTTTGTTTGATATATTTAAGATGTATCTTAAATGGATTTATATTTATATATCGTATAAGTTTTACTCTTACCCAAAAATATAATTCGCATATTCAACTTTTCGAACCAATTATTTTTAATACATGTTTTATATATTCGATATATTTCGATATATGTTTTATATATTTTATTTTCATGTGGGTATGGACAGTGTATATGTGTATCCGTGATAAACACGATATACCTAAACTTCTCTCGGAGAAATAGTGATTGTATTCCCAAGCAAAATGGTCCTTCAGTGATTGGGAGTGATCTGTCCGAATAACTGAGAGTACTCATGGGAATATCAAAATGGTTGCAAGTGCATATTGTTGTAGGGGATTTGCGGAAGTTAAGGCGCAACGTCCATGCATACATCCAAGTTCCAAGAGTTTACTTGGGGATAGTTGGATTTGTCCACTCCAAGTTGACTCCGCTTCAGCATTACTGTAATGCACATTTCAAGCAGAAGTAGATGTATACGCGTGTGCAGCAATGTTACGTTCGAGATACAATTTCCATTGACTCGGAGATATATTCGTCCCCGTGGACATCCCTCCGCTTCTCTTTCTCGCAGCATCTGCAATTCAGACATAGGACCTAGTGATAGAAGCTGCAGTATAACCTGGAAGGCTCGAGGGAATATTCTCCATGGATTATATATACTGTACCAAGGATCCTCGCGCGAGTCTGCAAAGAGGGATAAATTGCGCGATCTTCTCGACATGCGGAACGAGTCTCGTTTGATGGGGCAAAGAAAACCACCCGAATGAGCCTCATAAAGCCTATTACGTTCGAATGCTCGTAACTTTTCGTGAAAGACCGCAGGTTACATGTACCTTCACCGCACGAAGCATTATTTTGCGATCCACGGTTGTGAAAATGACATTAAGGGGCAGCCTTTTTGAATTCGAATATTTATTTCCGTGCGGAGGAATATTTGAATACTCCTCACTGTCAGGGAACGAATAAAACGGTGGACAATAGACGGGAATTTGAGGGGTGAAAATGACGAATACTTGAGTCGCTTGAGGCAACTCGAATTTAAGGGGAACTTATACCAGTGTGAACGCTGAAAATTTGGGTGATTTTCGGGAGATTTTTGGAAAATAAGTACTCAATCGAATGTTTCGGAAAATTAAGAATATATTTGGCTATATTTGACCTATATTACATATTTTTTTCATATTGTACAAAGTAAAAATATGTTTGATTTTTTTGCTTCAGATCACCTGTCCGGGACTTAGGACTTTCGCAAGCGAAGAATGTCATCGCCCGCGCACCCACATACGTGGCTCCTCCCACGCCCACCACCATGTTTTGTCAAACTTTAAAAAATATTTTGATGTTCAATAAAGACCGCTCAGTCAACATACCAAATATCAACATTCTATATTTAATACTTTTCGCATAAAAAATTGGTGAAAAATCGAACTTTTTTTGGCCCAACAAGACAGAAACTTCCCTTCAGAAAGAAAAACTCGTTTCTTTATTTCAGATCAAACGGATGGTTAAAATCAAGTACACCGTTTAGCACCTCACATTCAAAAGTCCTTCACGACATTATTTATAACTTCTTTAATTATTAATCTTGTAAGTGATCCCACGAAAATCAGCTGGTAGTACAGAAACACCGCGTAATTGGCGAAAAAAAGTATCCAAATTTCAAATTGTGGGAGAGGATAATTTCAAGAAAAACATAATAGATCAAAGGTAATCATTGTGACTTGTCATTGATCAATTACCCTAATGGTACCAAGAATTGCAGATAAATTCTAAAATCGAAGTGATCGATGAAAAGTAAGTAGATTACTAGCGTAAGGAAAAAATTTGACGTTCACTTACGCGAACTCTCAACTTCTTTCCTCATTTCTCGAGTCCTCCATTGACGTTCCGTAGAAAATCTTCGACCAACGAACGTGAAAAAAAGGGAGAGGAGTATTTGTAAAACGGGAAACTGGTTTTTTCAATGGCCAAGTGACACAAAGTAAAAGTTGACGACTAAATATTAAAATGGAAGAATGGAAGAACTCCGTTGTGAAAATATGTTTCCTAAAGTACACGAGCGGGGACTCAGGCTGCCGCCTTCGAATTTCTTTGACAGATGCCTGTCGTGCGCCTATTGAAAGCGTTTCTTGCTCCATGTGAGAAGTAAGAGAAGAAAAAAACCTAGTGGAGCAACGCCAGGCTTGTGTTCGCGACGGTTCTCCAGCGGCGTAGGATGAAGCGAGGTTTTCTATACGGCGACTGAGAAGCACCAGCAACGGAAAAGTTCATCGTTTGGTTATTTATATACCTATAGAGATTCGACGCTGCTCGTGGCGGCGAGCTCCGACGCTTGTGGAAAAGCTCGCGACGAAGAGACGAGCTACGGTCAGCCAGTCAAAGTACTAAATATAACAGTCCAAATGTTGAAATATAACGTCGAGCAGAATCTCATTGTGAACAGATGGTCCAGATCGAAGAAAAATCATGGCGTTGAAGTTTGCATCGTTGGAATGCAACGAAAATCCATTCCTTTAATTACCCAATTTTTTTTTCCGCCGATCTAGACTGTAAATATGACTTACGTATCATTATTACAGACTTATCATCTCGTTTCGCAAAAAAAGGCTTTGGATAATGATGAGAATGGAAAATGACGAAAAAAATCGTTGCATCCCAGCGATGCAAACTTCAACGTCATGAAGAGTCCATTCCTTGTAGAGGAAAGGAAGGATGTTTGGAATGCTGCTGGTAATTTGGAATAGCAGGGTTTTCACGGAAACTACTAGCGCCATCTCAGTTTTATGGCCGTGAAATGTTAAACGGAGGCGTCACTTGTCGATATGTTCACACGGTTCGGCCGCGACTTGTCTAAGAGCTCGAATTGTGAAGGACTGTTTGTGAAAACTTTCGAGGCGCGTGTTTAATGAGTTGAAATCGCTAAATTTCCATATGATTATGTTGTTTAGCTTTATGTGCACTGTAAAATAGACCATAAACTTTGTATATTACTTTGATTTCGAAGATTGGTATATTTATAAACCAAAAAAATAGAGGTTATGCCCGGCTACGTCTGGTTGCTAATTTGGAATACCCGGTCTGATGACAATTTGGAATATTCCAAATCACCGTCATTTTTATAACTAGATTGTTGGTATGTTGGTATTTCTCAACAATTTAGAGAACTCATTTTATTTACAGATTATGCCGAAACAGAAAAAACAGAACCTAAAAAAACAGAAACAATCAGATCAGAACATCTTCAAAAAACAGGCAAAAGAAAACACTAAAAATAAAGGAAAAGGCAAAAAGACTACAAACTACAAAAGAAATGGAAAAGGCTAAGAGAAAATATGACAACGTAGGAAAAAGAAACGATAGTAAGATCAAGAAACGCAGACTTATTGAAAGCGATGATGATGACACTGAAAGTTTTGAATCTTCCAACTCTCATAACAGCCGTAAGTCGACTACATCAGGAGAACTAGAAACTTCATTTGGCGGAAGACTCCCTGCAGGTGATGCAGAGAGTATTTTCTGTAAAGGGAAGTATAGTGAAGACAGGAGGGGGGTGGCAGTGTTTTATGTGTAAGATTTAGGTGCACGCTGAATGTGCCGGCTATGAAGATGGATCCTATGTTTGCGATTTTTGCAAATAACCCATTTATTTACTTGTTAAAACTGATTGCAGACTGATTAGAAACTGTTTAAAGCATATTATAGAAATAATAAGCTCTACATTTTCTTCTAAAACAATGGCCTAATAATAATAGCCTACATAACTAAGTTAGGCACGGTGAATATATTTTAGAATGCTCCTATTCCAAAATACCTGCACACCATCTCGAAAACGGAATTGTGCAATTTTGCGTTCAACCTAAAATTGTATCCAGTAGCGATGTTTAGTTATTTTTGCTAGCTTACAGATTAATAGTATATGAATATTGCTTCAATGTCATGAAGGTTTTATTTATTTACACGTTACAGTAAAACAGTCGCAGGCCAAAAACAAAATGGTATTCCAAATTATCTTCCTTTCCTCTACTTGATTTGGCTTCTACGTGATTAGATCGATCCTACCGATGATGCCTCGGTGATGAAAGTCTCATCTCGAAGTGGCGTTTCGACCAAGAGGAGAGAAGGATTTTATCGCGCATTTATCATGGGCAAATTTCAATATTGATCGGGTGTACATACCACCCATAATTTCAGAATTAATTGAGAAGTCAGGCGCCAGAGTGTTATTTTGTTTCGGAACGATGGACTGCTTTGGCCATAAATTCCATGAGATAGAATAACCAGTAGCCACGCTTGCTGAGCTCGCAAAACTGATTGTACTTTGGTATAACTGCAGCTTCCCTAAATAGTGAAATGGCAATAACAAGAATCGAAATAACGTCGACTGTACGAAGATTGGTTTACGTCGATAAAATAACATATATCGATTCTGCTCCCAGAGAAACTCAATCCTCTTTTGTTCAAGAAGTACGTCCCTTTTGACAAATTATCTTACATTTATTCCTCACCTAGGCCGGATCGAAAGTTCCTACTACGTCTCTAATGATGTTGAAGTTTGCATCGTTCGAATGCAACAAAGTAAAGTTTTTTTTTTATTGCTCAACTTTTTCGTCAATTTAGGGTACGAAAATCACCCAAACGGTTTTTCTTATCCTCATTGCAGTTTTACGACCTCAATCTTAAAAAAATTATTCGTCATAATAAAAATGAAAAAAATGAAAAAAAAATAGAGAACTTTCTTTGCATTCCAACGATGCAAACTTCAATGCCATTCGTTCCCACCCGTCAAAGGCAAAAGTATGAGAAAAAATAATCTTTATAAAAAAAAACATCCGCTGCTTATGGCAATAAATAAAAATTGACCATATGAAAAATGGCATTTCCCATGAATCTTTAACCGCACAGAATAAAACTACGATGAAGATACAAAGTATTTGTAAGTTTCGTACTATCAGACCACATGACGGTGAAATTCGCATCGTGGGAATGAAACGATATTTTTTTTATTTTTCATTTCTTCATTTTTAGCATAATCCAAAGCCTTTTTTCGCATATTGAGGTTATACATTTTTAATAAGAATACGTAAAAACGTTCGAGCGATTTTCACAGCCTGAATCCAGCAAAAGATTGAGTTATTGAGTAGAATTAATTTTCTATGCCTTCCAACGATGCTAACTTCAACGTCATCCGACCAATGCAACATCGATTTTCAATACGTGGACAACGTGTCAATATTTTATGAATTCTCCTTCTCCGCAACGCAAGTTCGTTAATGTGTTGAAAAAAATCAATACTTTTGGATAGACAAATGTTTCGAGAACAAATCAACCAAGTGTTTTCCCCAAAAAGAACCAGCTTTTGTATATCCGGTCCAGGTACGCATGCCTGTACGTAAAGGGTTGACCCCGAAGTGCAAAAACTCAAAACTAAACACGAATGCGCTTCGATTAGCCTCTCAACCATAATCATGTCCAAATTTTACCCGCGATGAATCAAATTTCCCTCGACACATTGTTCACCGATGGGGTTAACGTTTGTATCGTTGGAATGTACCGAAAATTCTAATTTTTATTATTATGCAAAGTGATATTCAGCAGCTTTAGGTTGCAAATTGCTGAATAAGAATCACAAAAAATGTTTGCTCGATTTTCGTAGCTCAAATCTGGCAAATGAAATTTGATAAATAAAAAGAAAATTATTTTCGTTGCGTTGCAACGATGCAAACTTCAACGTCATGTTCATCGTCAAATTTTTCGCTACAATACGTCGGATTGAGCCACAATCTTTTTGAGTTTCGAACAATCCAGTTTGTAAAGAGATCAACGATATTTTTACGACCACACAATTGCAGTACGTCCCGGAAATGTATACAAACCTATGCACTTATAAAAGCAGCCACCGAGTCTACTTTATCTTGCGTCCGGCTTTTTTCATTTCCTGCATATCGTAGTTTCACTCGAAAGGGCAGAAATTATGAGCCTGCACGAGAGAAGATGCACCAGCGTGTACGTATGGTGCACGGCTCGCAGCGCTTTCGTAAATACAGGCCATTTTCATTTTAGCGGGGTCGGCGCAAATGGACAACAGTACGGAAAGGGAATCCTCGGGGAATGATGACCTATATACATATTAGCGTGTATATATGCGAAAACGACATTTTGAAACCATTACATTTGTGTAATGTTGGCTATTCACACATCTGGCGTTTCCAAGGACGGTCCTAAATTTTTTTTTAACCTATTGTGGATTTTGGGCCACGACGATCCTTAAAAGTACCAACATATAGATATGCTCGCATTTATTCGAATATCGCTTTAAAGACATTGGAGTGTACATAATGTTGGGTTGGAGACAATGGACAATGCGAACGGGCCTCAGTCGAATGTCTTCAAAATAAATAAATTATATATATATTCCACGTGAATCCGGTGGACTTTTTTCCTGACGCCAGCCAATTTGATTTATTTTTTTTCTGATTGCATTGACTCTAAAAGACACCCAGATTTTTTTTTACATTTTTCGAAACAACCCTTAGGGAAAAAAATTTTCTTCAAAAAAATGGCCCAATTTAAAAATCGAAAACATTCCCAAAAAATCATTGTGGGTATCAAAATATTGAAGTATTCGCCCCCAAGTTAGCGTTTCTTGACTTTTTCGGATTTTTAAAAATGTTAATCGCTTAGAAAGCATAGGAAAAATCATACTTTCACTGCGGGTGGTAGCTTGAAATTTTTTACATACAATCACGCATTTTTTCAGATTTTTCAATCAGTGCGTTTTTATGGGAGAATTTTTTTCACTAAGAATCGTTTCGAAAAACGTAAAAAAAATCAGAGTGTCTTTTAGAGTCAATGGAATCAGATAAAACAACATAAATCGAATTGGCGGGGGTCAAGGAAAAAGTCGGACGGTTTCACGTGGACCTCATGTGTGTGTGTGTGTATATATATATATATATATATTAGGGTGGTCCTTATTTGGGGTGTTTTTGAATTTTCCTGCGGACGAGGCGGAAAACGTTTTCAAATAAATAAATAAAAAAGTACGCTAAAGCTGGAGCCTGTAGGCCAAGTCAAATGGAAACTCGGACTTACTACACTTTTTTCCCCTCACCTAAATAGTATTTTGAAAAATCTGAAACTTGGCATATATCTTTCCTATAGTCATAGGTATTTTACAAAAAATTGGGCGATTTACAACGATGACATTTTCAAAGTACCAGTGCGTCAAAGTTGCTTCTTGAAGTAAAAAATCATAATTTCTTTCTCAGGCGTTTTTTCCCCGAATCTAGGGTTTTCAAAGCGGAAATCACGATATCTCGGTAACCAATTGGCCGATCCTTTGCATCCTAATAGTCACCTTCGAATCAGCGCTCTAGACAACAATACTGCCTTAATGTCCTAATTTCTTAGCAACGTATATTGCCATATCGTATTGAAGAGGACCTGTGCGAACACCGCGAGACTCCAGTTGTTCGACATTGTCGCCGGTGGATCGACATCGTCGAATAATGGAAGAATTTCCCGGTTACGATATCTCCTCGTCGCAAAAGTCGATAGATATAGACACCTACGAGTATGCTGTTTTCGTCTACTCATCCGACCATCCTGCCCCTTGCTCCTCCACCAACCCCTCTTTCGACCCGGCCATCGGATACGTAAAACAATGAGAAGCTGCGGTGAATAAAGGGAGATAGGTGGTCCAGTTCGCAGCAACGAGAGAGAGAGAGAGGGAGAGAGAGAGAGAGAGAGAGAGAGAGAGAGAGAGAGAGAGAGAGAGAGAGAGAGAGAGAGAGAGAGAGAGAGAGAGAGAGAGAGAGAGAGTATATGCTTAACCCAGTTTCTTGTATTTCTATCAACCGGTAACGATCTTGCTTGCCGTTCGTCGAGTTTGCTAACAAAAGCTCACGGGGGTTTTGTGTATAAGCTCTGGAAGCATAAAGTTCGACCGTACCATCACCAATAGACAAGCTCGCACACATTCGTTCATTGTGTACTTTGTATCGGTCCCCCGACAAAATATATACTACTCACAATGCACGAGAGAAACTGTTGCACCAGTTGCGTACAGCCTCGATGCGCGCGGTTAACACGCGCGTGCTTCATAATTAATATCTTCCCGCGTGATAAATGGATCAAAGAGAAACTTTCGTATCTCTCTTTGTTCTCTCTCGTCGAGTGAATTCATCAAATTCGTGGATGCGCATGGCGAAATGGATCGAGATGCGTCTTTCAGTGCTAACATGGCAATTCTTCTGCTCTGAGTTGTTCGGTCAACTTTGTGGCCACCTGGCCAAAGCATGCATGTGGTATCTAAACTATCAAAAGGAGAAAAAAAAAGAGAAAACAAACGCTGGGAGAGGAAGAGATAAAAAGGAGGGATGATTAATAAACGATATTGCTAATAAATTGATTTGTAATCAATATCGCAATCATTGTCGATTCTGAGGAGATTAAAGTTTGCATCGTTGGAAAGCAATGAGGATTCACTTTTCTAAACTTCTTTGAGGCGGGATTTTCTCTGAGTAAATATATTGAAAAGTAGGTAAAACAAATGTCGAGTTAAACCATTGAAAATTGACCAAGATATAGACGATTTAGTGAAAGCAGGTGACGCAAAGATTCACGTATACTGAAACTTTTTATTGCGTTTTTCTCGAAATAACTTTCCTCGACCTGGCCGGAATCATAACTCGCGCTGTACTGCCGTCATGGGGAAGAAGGTGGCATCTACGGAAAAAATCGTAAATGCGTTTTTTGGTACCGTTGGAATCAGTACAAAATTTCCCATCGTTCTGTATCGTAAAACGCATTTTCGATTTTTTTTTGTAGATGCAGCCTTCTTCTAAATGACGGCAGTATAATTGTCCGATTTTCAATTTAAAAAAAAATCCGTAGATGCAGTGGCTATCGTTGTTCGTAGCTGCTTTTTTGTTGCTAAAATTTGGTAGTTTTTAAGCCACCGAATATAAATAACAATTTCACTAAATTTAAACTCGCACTCATGCGCAAATTTTCAAACGCGTTTTTTTCAAAACCTCGTTCTTCAAATCGGTACCCAAAATTTCTCGAAAACCAATAAACCGATTGCCTTGAGGTTTTTTGTGGTTATTCTATACACCATTATCTAGTACTTGTCATAGGATTTTTTTCCGTTACTTAGTTTTTGTTTTATAGGCAAAATAATAACTAATTTTTGGCCCAAAAATCACTATGTTCAAACGTCCGCCATTTTTTCATAAATCGCTATTTTCAAATTCGGCTATGACAAGTACTAGATTATAGTATATAATTTAATAATTTTTATGGTTTTTTTTCGACGATTTTTGAAGAAACGCCAGTGGGTACCGTATACGCAGCTTTTTTTTCGACGCTCCAAGGATCATACAATATCCTTGCATATTTTAGATATTTTTAAATAAAGAAAATTAAACATATTTTTGAATGTATATACTTTTAGATAATTAAAACCCCAATCCGAAATTTCAAATAGTTTTCCTTGAAAAAATTCACAAAGATGACCTTTTTTCCGGCTCCTAGGTGTATATATCTCCTCATCAGAGGGCCAAAATACGGTTTAAATGTGTGCGCAGCGAGCCCACGTAACCTTGTGTGGCCAGAGGCGGGTGCGGGGAGTTTGTTTGGATTTGTTTACAGATGTAACAGCCTCTGTTACATCTGTAGATGTGACTTCCGGTTGTCCCGCCATGATGCAGGCTGGATATGCTGCATCACTTGCAAAAAGTGGGTCTGCGGCATGTGTAACAAAAGGCTCGATCAATCCTGCATATGAATGTGTGGTGTCTAAGGACACAGACTAATTCTTTTTGAACTTTTTTTTTCTATTGTTGCTCAAATTTGATGTTCAAGTTTATTATAATGTTGCTCAAGTTGATTTTGATCTCAATGATAATTATAAGACTGATTAAATGCCGATAATAGTACCCGAGGTACTTGATATTTTTATGTAAAATGTTTCCTTAAGGCCGGAGAATTAGAAGGTCCGATTTTTTCTATTGCTTAAATCGATAGATGAACTATCAAAGAATATATTTACAAAGTTACAGAGGCGAACTGTAAATATTTTCGAAGATACAAGGCGAAAAGCAGAGAAGCGATTGATATTTGATATTGATATTTCCTCCTATTGAAAACTTTGAAGCGCGTTTTCTCCAGTTTTCACTTTCACGATTTTTCGACCTATTGAATCAAACCAAAGTTTATTTTCTTCAGTATGAAAATCTCTTCTAAGTGAATTAAAAGAGTCATTGAAAAAGTGTTTTTAAATCATTTTTGTAGCACGTTAAAGTGTTTTTTCAACCACATTTGTTTCTCAAACCTGAGAAAAGTTATAATTTCACGATTTTTTCAGCTTCTTCTTAATTCACCTAGAAGAAAAATATATGGCAATTGAACATTTTATTGTCTTTTTTTGTTGTTTTAGTTAACAAAATTACGAGCTGCATCTTACCCAATGTTTGGGGACTGGAGTGATAAATCTGCAGTCATTAATTGTATCATGTTGCCATTTTTTTATACATTTTCTTTTTTTACACACTTTTTTCCCTTCTAAAAAAATGCGCGAAAAAAACGGGCTTTTTTGGGCCTTTTCATTCAAGCTCCCTCCCGCCTTAATAAAGATGACAATTTCACTATAAAAAGTCGTCGTTGTTAATTTAATTCCATGTATAATCCATGAAATGTTATAATTTTTTATCACAATGATGTCAAAGTAACCCTTAATATTTGACAAAAGTTGCACTTCACGGTCTTGTCAAAGAAACCCCACATTAGAAGTAACTTTTACAAAGGACACATTGTCCAAGTGGAGCAAAAAAAAAGTTGGACTTTCGGATGTTAAAAAAACGTTAGCTCCATAAAACTTCCAAAACCTGTTAAAAGTAACCCCATTTTACGGTAAGGCTCAGCACACGGCACACGGCCAACTTCGCGTAGAGGGATGAAATCTTCCGTAGGTTTCGGTGTAATGTTATCAGTACTCTGATCATTGTAATTTTTTAATATTTGAACTTCTTTACCAATTTACTTCAAATGTGTATTCGATTATTTCATTCGATTATATTGTATAATCGTCAGTATTATATTTTAATCGTCGCTTTCATAATGCCTCTATTGACCTGTCATTACAGAAATACCAATCGTCATTCACAATTACGAACGCTGTTTGCTATTCGACAATCGTATATTCTTATTCAAACTTCTTGCACTCCGAGGCCGGCGCGCCTCGTCGAGTGTCTCGATATACGAACAAGAGTGCACGTTCCCCAGCAATGGCTTAGAAATTGAGATGAGAATTAATTTAAACGTGCCCCCCACCACCCTCGACGCACGTTTGACGCTTGTTTGTCTTTATAAGTATATATACATATATACGAGCGTGTGCCACGCAATAGAATAAAATTCGAGCATTATATATATCCACACACTAGAGGCTATTAACCGGCTACCGGTCAATCAGGGGACTTTCACCGATCCAACGCGATCGTTTATATGCGATCGAGGAGGTTGACGGCGAGTTCAACCGTTGCTGCTGCGATTATTATCATTATTATTATTATATTAGTTATTTTTTTGAATGATAATTGTTATTAATTATCGGCTGTACTGAATATGATTTATTTATGAGTAACTTGTTATTATTTATCATCCAGTGTTATTATTTATCGCCATACATCGAGCACATGAATGAGAATGTCATAATCACCACGGTCATATCTCCATTTTAGTTGCCATTATCAGTAGTTCACATGTATATGGGGAAAGAATGTTTTTATACCGTTAAATCTGTGTAATGTTGGCTGTTAATAATGTTGAAGTTAGCATCGTTGAAATGCAACGAATAATCTTTTTGGATATTTTTTTCTTCATTTTCTCGTTCGTCAAAAATCTTATCCTGCATACTTGAGCAGCAGATTGGAGATATAAATCCCGAGAAAACGTTTGAGCGGTTTTCGCAGTCCAAATTTGCCAACAAAATAAAGTTCGGGCTATCAAACTTTCGTTGCGTTCCAACGATGCAAACTTTAATATCATGGCTGTTAATACTTTTGGTGGTTTTATCGACGGTTCTCAATGTCGTATGTCTTCAAAATCACCTTTCCTGACATATATATACATATATATATATATATATATATATATATATATATATATATATATATATATACTACCGTTAAATAGTTTTCGATCACTTCGGATAATTACAAAATTATATTATTAGGAGTACAACTTTGCAGTGACCGTTTTACTTAGAGAGCCACTGCGGCCGAAGTAGTGGCCCTAGCTCAATAAAAAAAGTGGCATTTTGAACTAGAGGCTCTGCCAATGTAAACAATTTAAAAAAGCTAACGGAT
>OZ023313.1:25497907-25639559 GCA_964007375.1 Ophion obscuratus
ACAGAAACGGTGTAGACGATCAATTTGAAGTTTGGAGGGTGTGCATTCAGTATATGACGAAGAATTTACTATATACATTTAAATCAAATGGTAACACTTCATCAATTGTCCCGAACCGCCTAACGGAATCATCACAGTGCAAAATTATCAAAAAATCGATTTTTTGCAATATCCGATAGTATAGACGGTTATAAAACTGGACCCGGCATCGCTGATTGATCGTAAGTAGACAATTTATATAGAAATTCCGCACTCGAAACTTTAGACGTGTTTTTCTCGAAATGTCGTTTTTCTAGACGGAGTACACTTTTAAAGGACGAGTTTTTAAGCTATCCGTCTCAAATTTTGACCCAAAATTCTTTACGCTATTCTTTATCTTGCTGTGGAAGCTTTTTGTTAATCTTCATATTTTTTTTAACGAAAAACTGTCGAAAAAATACGGTAAATTCGACACTTTTTTTTTCAAACCGTCGTCATTTTGTCAATGTTTATTTTAAAAAAGGCTCCATAGCAAGATAGCGGCTTTTATATTGATCAATAATCTTTCCACACATTTTGTTTCAGACAATATTTACGGCCAAAACCGTGTACAACGTGAAGACTCCTTTTTTCGAAGACATTTTCAACTGTTAATAAATGTACAAAAAAAAGATTAACGTTTAAAAATTGATTTTCTGTTCTTCATGAGTGCTTTGATTTGACATAAAAACATCAGACTGATTAGGGTATTTTAACCGTCGAAAAAAAAATCGCGAATCTTCTTGACTAACTGGTTGGCTTATTTTTTCTTCTGTTGTTTCTCCGCTTGCTTCGTATTGCGTAAGAACATTCGCGATATTAACAAATTGACTCGCTTCTCGAAACTTCCAAGCGGAGTATGATATGATTTTGTCGATCATATATATATATATGCACGTGCGTAAATGATCCGAGGTAGCGAACAAATGTTTGGCCGAGACAGCCAAGACGAACGAGTATATATCTGAAACGTCGGAAGCAGCGGTGACACACGGATTCGTGATTTATGAATCGCCTCAGCCCATATCGTTCATCGCATACGGCAACAACAGTCGCGTATAACTCCCTCGCGCACCCTATATAAAGCAATACAGAATGTGAAGGGTGAATATGGGCCGAGAATTGGTGAGAAACGCGAGCCTCGTGTGTCCCACTTTTGCTTATACGCCCTTATGAAACGAAAGTAAGTGTAGTGGGGTAAAAAGGCCCAGAAAAAAAATCGCCAATAGAAAAATTGAGCCACAATAATAACATTATCGATGTGATAATAAAAATAGAATTTTTATTATCTAAAGATATAATTTTTATTATCGATATTATTATTACTGCCGCCCAATCTTTTTAGTATTAGCGAACAGCGCAATTCCACAAACATTTCTTACATTGCGATAGGCAATTGATGCTATAACTGAAAAAATCTTCGAAACAACAATTTACATGCAACGAATAAGAACTAATTCGTAATAATTGACTCATTCGAAGTGATTTCGATTGATGGAATTCGCACAACGTCCGTAAATGACATCGAATGGTTGATCGTAATAAAAAAAAAAGAAATAAAAAAAAGTGAGTACACACCGTTCACTTGCAATTTGCCCGGAAAGGACAAACTGGCGCCCTGTCCACTGTCGTTGTAATTGGTTTCTCTGGCTGCTTGCTGTGAAATTGCAAACGGTCATACCTGTGCACTTTCGTCAAGGAGAAAAGAGTAAATGAGGAGAGAGAGAGAGAGAGAAAGAGAGAGAGAGAGAGAGAGAGAGAGAGAGAGAGAGAGTGAGAGAGAAGGAGGGAGAGAGGGGAAGATATCCACACGTTATCTCGTTAAAACTCATTTTACTTGTGATGAAACTAGGTTACCAGGTTTCGAATCGATTTTAAGGGTACTCAGCATGGAAGCTCCTCTCTCTGTCTCTTACTCTTTTTTTCCCCCTCTGACTCGCACTCTTACTCTGACTCTCTCTCTCTCTCTCTCTCTCTCTCTCTCTCTCTCTCTCTCTCTCGCTCTCTCTCTCCCTCTCCCTCTCTCTCTCTCTCTCTCTCTCTCGTGCACTCAATACAGAGCATTACCTGCCCTCGTATTTCAGCAAGTGCTCCCACCCACGCCCTCAAAAGTTTCGTCTCATTCGGCCAAAATCGAGCGGAAATTAAGCGAGATTGAGAAACGTACCCAGTTAACTATCTCCCAGTGCATACCGCGTATAGGAATTTAGGAACTGCATCATACGCTCATTCAGATTTGTCCCAGGCTTTGTTGGCTATTAGTATATGTGCACAGATACACACAAATATACATAGACATTTATTGAATTGTAATTGCTCCAACTTTACCGATAATTTTCCAAATAATCAGGAAAATAATGGAGAATGCTCATCCCAAGCAAGTCAAGAAAACAAAATCGTACAAAAAACATTGTTTCCTCCTACAAAGTTCGGTAAAAATGTTTTCAATAATACATTTTTGTAGTTTTCATGCTACAGAGGGAATTTTTTTTCGGTTCGATTCGCTTTGAAACAAGCTATCATTTAGGAAAACAAAACCTCGCGACCCAGTCGAAATATTATTTTTTGATAATTCTGTTGAATATATCTCGAAACTTCAAACCCTTCGTAGGAAGTATCGGGGTGTACATTCAGAACGAGACACCCTGGACACACACACACACACACACAAACACGCATATACAGGGTGTCCTGTTATGAATGGATAATCCTGCACCTGTCGATAGGTCAGATCATATCCTACTCTATACTGGAATTTCAGTTTAGCAAAAGTCCCACGGTTTGCGAGATAAAAATGTTAAATATTCGGAAGTGGGACTCCTGCCAGAATCAGGCTAATTTTTGTATAAATGGTTTAACATGGTTGACAAACATCATCCTTATCATTATTGTAACGGCGCATGACGTTTCCCCCCACAATAATGTTATGAATATTTATATTCCACGTAACCCCACAATTCCACGCACCCATCCGAGGTGCCCCCCGCCCACCCCAGTGTATGATTTTATTATTACATCGTTTAATATTACATCGTATCATCTGCTATGATCATTGAAAGAAATACGAAAAAAATTAGCCTGATTCTAGCGGGAGCCCCACTTCCGAATATTTGCCAAAAATACTTTTGGTTATTTGTTTTATCCAGAAACGTGTTCTTTTCAACCTTAAATGTTAAGGAAACTTTATGAAAAAAGATCTTATGCACAATTTTCATACAAATCAATTCGAACATCGGACTTTGATAGCCTGCGGTATAAAAAATGTACTACCCATATCGTACCAATTACTCTAAAAAGTTGCTTATTGTCGATTCATATCATTTGTAAAAATGTCATGCGAAAAAACAAAAGCAGATCATCAAAAAAAAAAAACAAAGTCAAAAATCTTGAAAACCGTGGGTCTTTTACTAACAAAGAACATCACTTTGGTGTCCTCCTCCGATTTTGTTGAAACTTTTTTATGTGCAAGAGTGTTAAAAAGTAAGAGGCACGTATTTTTTTTATCGGCGGAAAAACGGTTTTAAGGGGTGAACCGCACCCTCGAGAATAGGGGTGTTTTTCGTTTTTCGTCGATAACGTTATCGTTCTCATCTCCAATGTACAGTACACAAAAAAGTAAACATTTTTGCAATTTGAAAATTTTCGATATCACGTACCGTTAAAACGTTATCGACGAAAAAAAGAAAAACATCCCCATTTTTGAGGGTGCGTTTCACCCCTTGAAATCGTTTTTCCGCCGCTAAAAAAAATACGTGTCTCTTAGTTTTTGATACTCTTCCACATAAAAAAGTATCAACAAAATCGAAGGAGGACACCATAGTGATGTTCCTTGTAAACTGAAATTCCACAGCATACAGTAGGACATGATCCGAGCTATCGACAGTTGCAGTATTAGCCCTTCATAACAGGATACCCCGTGTATATGGGTGGGTGTAGGTGTGCATGCGTACCGAGGGTCGTCATTTCTGTCTTCGATCGAAACTCACTGTTTCGAGTCACAGAATTGCATCAAATTGGTGGTGATGCATCTGTAGTTCGACGTGACGAGAATTTCAAGTGCGGTATCGAAATATTCATACATCACCGACCGCCACGAGGGTAGAGACTGATTCGACATTTAATACACGTTGGGAGTATGCCCGATTGAATACCCGGTGTATATGCAAATATATACGATGGGGCCATCTAGTGTTTCTACTCCGATAGAGAGAGAGAGAGAGAGAAAGAGAGAGAGAGAGAGGAAGAGAACAGTCGGCAGCTCCAGAAGCGACTAGAGTTTTATGAGCTAAACATAACGTGTGCAGCCAAACGTAAAGAGAGAGAGAGAAACAAACTAACGTTTGAATTTGGTGCACGAAGTCATCCGCGCTACACGGGTTTCGTTCGAACGGTATCGAACAAGTGCTGGATATCGTGAATCGTCAATACCACGTGATCGATGGTATCCACCGCCCGCGTGCTCACCAGCTCCACGTGATGAATCTTCTCGTATAGCTACATATAGCGGATACCGGAACAATATGGAGATATGAAAAACTCCGAGCCTCGTCTCAATCTCATAAATCATGCGTTCAAAAAGTTCCCGCCGACATTATTCGTAAAGAGCTTACCTTTAAAAAAATGAACCAAACTTTGCATTTTCCATCAAAGACAATTACCTGATCATAAAACGCATAGTCTGAATCGACTATCGACAGTTGTTATTCTTTAGACGCAGTATGCAGTCCAGATAAATCATCTGGAGAAAGTATGAATTTGGAGTAGACTCCGATTTTCGAAGTATTTCTGGAGTACATTTGATGATACTCCAGATCAATTTCGGAGTATACTCCTAATGTTCGAGTATTGAAATTTGGAGTGTGGTCGAAATTCAAGTTATAACATTTGGACAATGAAAATTAAATCGTTTTTTCAAGTGCCCAATATTTTCGACTCATTAAACGATGCAAGTCTCCCCAACGTTTTTTAAAGATCCTCGATAGAAATCAACAGCGTGAATGCGTGAAAATAAAACGATGTTCGATAATAATGAAGGTGAAGAAATGAGAAAATGAAATATAATATTTCATGCATTCCAGCGATGCCAACGTCAACACGATGATAATATGTTTTTCACGTAAATATGCATTAGCTTTCTTTTCAGTATTTTGATGTTTTCCTTTTTTTTTCTAGATTTATTCAGGGTTGTGGGAATTTTGTTGAATTTTGCAACGTCGGAAAGCAACGAAAAATCTTCCTAATTTTTTAATTTCTTCTTTTTTATTATTATCTAGAATTTGTTTTTGCAGCTTTCGGTTATAAATGTTCAATAAGGATTCTCAAAAATGTTTCAGTGGCTCCGTACCCTAAATGTGCCAAAAAAATATCGGGAATACGAACAAAAGTATATTTTCGTTGCATTTCAACAATGCAAACTTCAATACCATTTTTTGGAAGGTTCATGTAAGGTTAAAGAGTGCAGAACTAATGAGGATAAAAATGTTTGTCCATCTTCAACCCAATTTTCAGCACGTTTCGTGTTTTCAGCTCCTCGTTACATAAACACTTGTGAATATATATATATATATATATATATATTCAATAAAAATGCATACGTATATCCAGACATATATACAAACTTCCTGAACGTCCCGTGAAATTCCAGGTTTACCACAGTTCACGTCGACCATAAATCGTGCATCTTGGATTTACTGCTTTGGGGTAACACCGGGCCACACATATATATATATATATGTATAAATACACCTAACAGAGCGAAACCGAAACGACGTTGTAAATTCGGGGGTATAAACTGTCGGATTCGAATTGTCGAATAGTGAGAGTCGAGAAAAACTATTCCGACTGTTTTTTTTCCTCATCGTTACATCATAATCCAACGATTTATTTCAATCGCGGTTTCACATGTATATAGGTGTGTATATATATATATATATATATACACACACACACACACACACACACACTCATATGTATATATTCAATTGCGATAGAGGTCAGGAATTTTGGGACATAGTGAATGAGATCGGATATTGTGTTTAGTAAATCTTGACCAAATCCATATACGCAAGTAACCCCATTTTTCAAGATTTTCCTACAGGACATAGATGGAAAATTGTCGAAGAAGAAATGCACCGCACACATGGCCGGTACTTGGAGGGGTGACCGCTTAGGCGTGCACAGGCTAACGCATCAACCAGTAAGCAAAAGGCCAATACTTCGGACACCTTGCTGTAAATACATGGGTGAAACGTCTGTGCACCGAAGAATCAGAAGAACATGGGGTCGTCTATACCGTTACGGGTTTTCCTCAGTTTCCCCGTACCATTTTTTTCCATTCAAGCCATTCAATATTATAATATATGTGAACAATTTTTTCATAATGTAACCTGATATAAACGTATCTCAATGTATGCGAATTCTCTGCGTTTTTTTTAGTATCCGCGATCGTAAAATATTTCACTTCGCGGAATCATTTCGGTGGAATGAACAAGGCGGGTAAAAAAAATTCCGTTCGACTCTGCCATCTTTCGCATCCGCACGGATGTGTACGCAACATCGTTGGATTCCAATCGCATGCCGGGGTCAGCAATGTGGATATATACAGGGTGAAGCACACAAAGTGTTACAGAGCAATAGCACTCAAACTATTGATCATATCGCAATAAATGTTTCAGACAAAAGTTTCAGTGTTCATGAAGGCCGTCATACTGGACTACCCAATTTTTTTATCGGTAGAGGCGCTAAAGTTACGTCAAAGTCAACTCCATTTTTTTAAATGGAACGGTACATTTCTTCTTCACCCACCTTGTGGAGCATCTCAAGCCGCATAACAAATATTAGGGGATCAAAGTCGTTCGAGGTCATTCAAGGTTAGTATCGATGATACAAATCTAAATATCTCGGATCACTACCAAATATTTAGTTTTGTATTTCATTTTAATAGGTGACCTTGAATGACCTTGAACGACTTTGACCCCTTAATGTTTTTTACGCGGGTTGAGGTGCTCCAGAAGATGATTGTAGAAAAAATGTACCATTTTATTTAAAACGTGGAGTTGACCTTGACGTAGCTTCAGCGCCTCCACCAATAAAAAATTGAGTGATCCAGTATGACGGCCTTCTCGAACACTGAAACTTTTGTCTGAAACATTTTTGGATATGATCAATCGTTTGAGTGCTATTGCTCTGTAACACTTTTCATGCCTCACCCGGTATATATATATATAATAAAGGGTGTCTCACAATGACCTGACATTCCAAATAGCGCGCCATTTTTTTTGTGTGGAACATAATGTACTAATCTTTGACAACTGGCGTCAGGAAGTATTGAGGTTTGTCATGGAGAATTACACGATCGAGCAATGCATAGAAATTGTTATTTGCTGCATTGTTACTGCATAGTTATTGCAGACGAAGTTTCATAGTCGTGTTATCTCGCGCCGCGGCGATGGGAATTGGCCACTAAAATCTTCCAATTTGACGCCATTGGACTTCTTTCTTTGGGGTTTTCTGAGAGGAGAAAAGTGTATGTTAATGATCCACAGACCATTCCGGAGGTCAAGAAAACAATTGGACGCGCCATTCATGAAATTAGTCCGCAATTATGCCAAAGTGTTATTAAAAATTTCGTGAAAAGAGTGAACGCTTGAAAACAGGGACGAGACGGCCATTTATCGGATATTGCATTCCACACGTAACCTCCAATCTTGTACCTCATATTCAAATAAATTGACCCTCGACTTGTCACCTGCTGCGTCAAACCATTTTTTGTTTATCTATTCTAATTTGCCGTGACATAGCAAATTAATTAAATTATTAACAATGATTTAATTATCAATTATTATTAAATTATTAACAAATTATTAAAATTTGTGGAAATCTAGTATTCAAAATATTTTCTTACTTAATGCTGCTGATATTTTTTTTGCATTGTTCAATGTTTATAATATAAATGTTAATAATTATGAATGTTGATAGGGAGAAAAAAAGTTTATCCCTCAAGGCTGCGTCGAAGATATAATAGTTGTCCACTAATTGAATGTTTTTTATAAACATAAAATAGTTGTGCACTAATTGAATGTTTTTTTACTGCTTATACTTGTTTATATATATATGTGTGTCCGTGAAATTACATATATTTCCATTTAACCCGTTTTCATGGGGATATTCGGAAGGGTCAGGTAGTGGGTACGCATAGGTGTCATGAATTGTGCCAAGGGGGTCATAAATCGGGTACACGTAGTGGTCACAAACTGCGTCAAGGGGGTCATGAATCGGGTATACGTAGGGGTCACAAACTACGACATAGATGTTTCTCTAGTCTCAGGAATCCCGGCAGCAGAGAAGCGATATTAAAACAATTATTATATTAATAAATATTAATTATTTCACTTGTTTAATAGGTGAATCTCATTCAGGGGGCTTTAACACACGTGTTAAAACCTTTACTTTTCATTTTAGCTATATCGCGCGTCAATGAATAGTAAAAAATTGGACACCGCGGCTCTTAAAGTGTCAGTAACTGGGCCGTTTACCTTAAATGTCCAATGGTTTCAATGAATATTTTTGCATTCTTAGTACCTCCTCAGCTTGCTAGTGTACACGAAGTGTGGATACTTGCACTCCAGAGGAATGTTTTTCACACTCAAAATACAGAAAAAAAAGGGTAACAACCATTTTTTTGCCAAATCTATTTTGTAGAAAGATTTCCAAATATTTCAAACCATTGTATTCCAAAAAGAAACCGTACAAAGTAATCGAATAGCATCTATTTAAAATGTCAGATTATATGCAAAACGAGCATTTGGGAAGAATTACCCATATACGTACCTGCATTCGTGTATAGATAGAATATGTATACCGGTGCATGTGCACACCCAAATATAAATGTATGCAGATGTGCGTGGGTGTGTCCACGCGCGCGTATGTATATTCAAACAGTGGTCTCGACATCGCACCGCAAAATTCAGCTGGAGTATCCAAGCCCGACGACCTAAGCTCTCGTCAAAGGCACCTACGCCTGGTGTGGAAATGTCGCATGTGTGGGCCGCTGAATACTCTGACGTCACTTGTGACTTTCGATCTCTCTCTTTCCCTCCCTCTCTCTCTCTCCCTCTCTCTCTTTCTCTCTTTATACGTTCTTCTTTTACAAAATTAAACTACGTGCAATTACAACTACAAATTGTATTCCATCATCGACCCATTTTATTTTCCCAAACTACGTTCCCAAGTGACGACGATGAAAATTCTTCCTTTCTCGACCGCGCTCTTCTCTTATCGGTGTAGTGACTCATTCCAAAAAGTGAAGAAAAAAAAACGCCACTAAAAAGCAAAAACGAAAGGTTTACCGAGCACGAGGAGCGAGCGCGATTATATTCGCAGCTTTCGTGTGCGTTGAATCAACGTTGCCTCACCTCCGTAATCGTAGAATTCGCAACTGGTGCGTTAGACGGTTCAAGTATTCAACGTTATAGCTAGCCTGCAATCCAACACAGGCCACAATCGTGGCCGAGCAGAGCGATATCCGTCAGGAAGATACGTACGATACGTGTAAACCGGCAGGCTGCTCAATTGCCGTCCTCTCAAATACGAGTGACATGACGTATCGCGCGCGTGCCGTGCGAGTGCGACGGGGATCGATAAGAAAAAAAAAAAAACATATATTATCACCGGGATGCCTGACGTTTCGGGGAAAAACAAAGGCCTCGTCGCGAAGTACATCAAAACACGAATCGAACGCGTGTGACTTCGCCGCGAACGTAAATTACTCGTAAATTTCGTTTGAATTGAAAAGAAAAAAAAACGAAAAAGAAAAAAGATTCGTTCGAGCCGAGTGCAAGCGTAAGAACGAATCAAAGAAATCATTATTCGTGCCTGTTCTCCGAAGATAACTGTCGATAGGAAAAATCCATTCGATACGCTTTTCTTACGTTCGTTCTTTTTTGCATTTTTTTTTTAATTTTCATTTTTTATACTTGCCTTCTCGCATGCATATATCTTGCGAGGCGGCATACAGGGAGGCCGATCGCTACGAGGAATCTCGCGTTATCGACGTTCGAGGAAGACGCTATAAGGAGGAATCGATATGCTCTGTGCACATCACGCAGGAGGGCGCCCGACTGTCTCGCCACAAAAGGAGAACCAAGTCTTTGGCAAGAGAACTCCGCAGAGTCGCCACCGGAGGTTCTCGTACTCGTACTCTCTCTCTCTCTCTGCCCCTCTTGCTCTTTCTCCCGATCGCTAAAATGCCCCTTTCGTCCCGCCAAGTATCTCGTATACGTATACCTCGGTTCTTCCAGCATTTCTCGTATTTTCCAGCAAGATTTCACCACAAGCGCCTCCCTTTCCTCCGGCGGGATAAAGCGAGGAATAACATTTTCGAGCACGTATCTTCGCGAACAAAATACGACTCAAGTTGACTCTTTCCAAATTCATTGGTCATGTTAGCGAGGGCTAATATCAACTTTTATTTGCGTGTTGCAACGAGTTATGACAAATTTGACATTGGCATGATGCGAGTACAGGTGGGATAGGATTGAAGGGATATATGCTGACCGGCGTTAAGGGGTTAGCCCACAGTAACGGGTATAAAATCATGTGCGAATTTAACCAGTAGTGGAGTTGATGCTCAGTGTATGTAATATACGTTTTTGTTGCCAAAGGCGTTACCACATAAGAGCCATTCGGTCAAAGACACCGACTCGTGGTAGTGCTGCGTTACAAGGACCTCCATACACATCGTCTCGGAAGGTCGACACTTGCGTGTCGACGGGTCGACTCCCTTGTTCGAATTTAACCATTTTTTTCCTATGAAAAAGCGATTCACTCGTAAAATTAATTACACATCTATTTAGAATGAATATCAAGCTGTAAGAATTTTTTTCTAGCCGCTCCGCGGCCTGACATTTAGCATCCACAATTTTGTACCTATAACAAAAAAAAAAAAAAAAATTCTCGTCAATATACACTAGGCAAAAGAATTAAAGGATATGGAAAAAGTCCGTCAATTTTAGGGTCATTTTCAAATAGCTGTAACTCTTCGAAAAATGGTCGTACAGCAAAATTTAAAAAAAAGCAAATTGACGGTGTGAATCTCCACTTTTGAGATCTTGAGGTCAAACATTTTTCGCATCAGCCAATTTTTAATAGCCATCAAAAAACCAAAGTGAAAAAATTTTCAAAATTTTTGCTCATCTTTCACAGTCTGCACGGACTTTAATAAAAAAAAATTTTGAATAATCGGATTGAAAGGATCGTGTAGCTGGATTCTTCCCCTTTAATTTGAGCGGTGGGAGAGCTCTGTACGATTTTTTCTCGCTGAGTTATCGATGTTCAAAGCAAAAATGACACTGTTGACTTTGATGACTGATTATTCGGAGACTAATGGTCGCACAGAAGAAAACCAGAGGGTTTTGGAAACTTTGAAATATTCTCTATAAGATGCTTTTATTATGTATTTCATCAAGATTTTATTATGCGGAAAAATGAATTTAAAAAAACGTGAAAAATGGTATATTTACGAATATTCTTTTAACTAAGGATTATTTTGCCAAAAAATTGGCTGATGCGAAAAATTTTTGAGCTAAAGATCTCAAAACTAGAGATTCACACCTTCAATATTCTTTTTTTTTATTTTGCTGTACGACCACTTTTCGAGGAGTTACAGCTATTTGGAAATGACCCTAAAATTGGCGGACTTCTTCAATATCCTTTAATTCGTTTGCCTAGTGTAGATTAGAATACCTAGAGAAGTACGTACGGAATTTGAAAAATATTGTTTTATTCAAAAGTTTCAATATTCAATATTTGAACTTAAGAAATGAATTGTCAGTGAAAAATTTCGTATAAAACTGCTCATAAAATGAAGTTTTCGATTTATCAGAAATTCCGTACGTACTTCTCTGCTAAATGCAATTATGAACATAACTTTTAAGTTTGAAGTAAATCGAGAAAAAATTGTTGAAGGTATTTGTCACGCCAATTGGAAAAAAGCTGTTTCGAGAAACACGCCCAGGTACGCTCAGGTACTCTATGGCCGTGTCAGAGTTTGGCTTACGTTATAGACTCAGTCGGTGAAAAAAAAAATGTCTTGCTATAAATCAAATAGTAACTTATTCTTATGATGATAAAGCACCGTTTTAGCGAGAAAAGGAAATCGATTTTTTGAAAATTCTCTTGTGGCCTTACCCCTTAAGTTGGAAAGAAAAGATAAAATTAATCAATGTTTCGGCATTGGGGACAAAATCCCACAAGTGCAATTTTATCTTGTAATTTCCTCTCCCTATGTTTATTGTGAAAGTATGACTTTCAGGATATTTTATAAAATAACATTTGTTTATTTATATTGATAAAATTATTCTCAATATGCTGCATTGGAAGCTACAACCTTTGTCCATCTTTCAGGCAATAAACCTATTCCACGCTGGTAGAAGTCTAGCGGTTTTGAAGCCATCCAGTTATCAGGCCAATTTTTTTATTTTTATTAGAACTGAACTGCCCTTCAGCAATGACATAGATCCGAACAAATAGCAATCTGAGGGAGCAATGTCTAGTGAATATAGCGGATGAGGTAGAATCTCCTAGTTCACTTCCTCTAGATAATTCTTGTAGGATCGATAAACATGTGGTTTGGTATTGTCATGCTGTAACTGCTTTCGATTCGTGCGGTACCCAATTATCCAAAGCAAGAAGCTTTTGGACCATTCCCATGGCATTCAGGTGCAAGGAAATGCATTGTTGTGCAACATTTAATGTTGTGCAGACGTGCAATTGTGCGTCTTCAAACTTTTTAGGTTGCTCTTCACGCGTTTCATCGTCCAAATGAAAATCATGCCTTTCAAATCACTGAAACTACATTCCCGCATGCTCACCAATGGAGCATGTTCTTCGTAGGCACCCATCAAGCTTCGTAGCACTCAATCAAACGATGGCTTTTAACTGCGCTTTTCGTTAAAACAAAATAACGCAGTCACACTTCCCGCAAATGACGTTTATTCGGCACAAAAGTAGACATCTTCAATACGATAAATATCATAACTGTTTACACTTCAGTCGGTAAGTATCAACTACGCGGGACAGCTGCGTACAAACCTCTCGAATACTAGTATTACACACCTCAACATAATGCCATCAGTACGGGATACATGGTGTATTGAAAATCCATAAAGTCATACTTGTACACCCAATACATATGTTGGGTCTATGTATAAGTCCATAGCAAAAGTCCGACAGATATCGTTCGCAGTTGTTTCTCCGCTTGCACATGCGTCGACCACATGAAGTGTCGTATATTAAGGGGTCTTCTCACTTTAGACGCTAAAAAAGACTATTCTCATGATTTTTTTGATAGGTTTATATTATAGATATCGATATACAAGTTGTTACACTTAAGAAATACACCTTCAAAATACATTTAAACATTTTTTTTATGTATTTATGTAACCCAAAAAACTTTGAACGCGTTTTTCTCGAAACAACGTTTTTCTACGGCTTGTTGATAAAATCTTTGAAACTACTGAACCGATCCTTATGAAATTTTAACCACATATTCTTTACAACTATAGTCTCAGCGCATATCAAGGATTTTTTAAAATTTTGATATTTACTATTTTTAGCCAAAACGGTGAAAAAAATACGTTTTTTTTTCGGAAAATGTCCGCCATTTTGTTACTTTTAAATATATCAAAAATCGTATGATGTTCGCTATAGCCATTAAACATTTTTTTAGGAAATTTTTTTAACTACCATTTTTGTCTATATATGGTGACTTAAATCAATTTAAAAAAATTGTTTAATCGATTTCAAAAGTGTAAATATTAAGTGTAACAACTTTTATATCAATATCTATAATATAAACCTATCAAAAAACAGCATGGAAATAGCCTTTTTAGCGTCTAAAGTAAGAAGATCCCTTAAGTGAAAGTTGAAACTTGTGGCCACATTAAAAAAAATATCCATCGAGATCCGTGGCATATAGGAAGTTTAATTATATTTTGAACACGGTAGAAAAAAAAACGTGTATTTTCGATGCATTTCGCTTTTTCATTTCCGAAAAGGCAAAAACGCGTCGCAAAATCACAAAAAGAGATATGCGCCGGGTAGGGAGGGAATGCCGCAGATTTTGATCTCCAAGATGCTCCGCGCTCCGGTTGCTCAGTTACCGATAAAATCAAGGCTTTTATCGCCGCCGACCGGCATTTGACGACTACAGAGATTGGACATAACCTTAAAAGTGACCAATCAACGGTTTCGAGACATTTACGGAAGCTTGGGATGCTAAACAAGCTTGATGTTTGTGCGCCACACGAACTGAGCGAAAAGAATTTAAGGAGGTTGGAGCGATTCAGTTGGGTCAAATGACGGTTTATTCATTTTTTTTTTCATCAAACCTCAAAAAAGTGCATACGAAGTACAGATTTATTCTATATATGCCAATTTTTTAAAATATATAATAAAAAGGCAAAATTATGCATTTTAACATTTTTATTACGTAAAGTAGAAAAACTTTTGCGTTACTACCAACTTGAAAAAGCACAACATTATCGATGATTATTATGAAAAAATTACGACAACGAATGTTTTGTACAATTCACAATGAAATTTTGAGTAATTCATAATTATGCCTATTCATATTTACGTCACGAGATTATTGGCCCATGGTTTACGATGAGCAAGATGAGCATTTTTTTTTCTAAATGTTCACAAAGGTTCAGTTTGCGTTAATTCGTTGTTACAAATGGTTTATCTTGGTGTTAAATAACAATAAAAATGACATAACCTTTAGTGTGAAAATCTTGCCCATCTAACCGCACGTTAAATTACATACATTAAACTATTTTTTATCTCTGGTGTTTGGTGGTGAAAAAAGTTCAAAAAATTCGTAAAGACTCAGTATAGTGTAAACAATAACATGTATTTTTTAAATTAAATTTAACCTTCGATTGTGGCTAACGCTCCAACCTCCTTAATGGACCGAATTTCAGCTTGCGATTTCCTGCTCATCCGCCATAAAAACGAACCATTTTTAAGGCGAATGCTTGCTGTCGATGAAAAGTGGATTGTCTACAACAATGTCCGTCGAAAAAGATCATGGTCGAACCGCGGGAAGGCTGCTCAGACGGTCGCAAAGGCTGGATTACACTCGAAAAAGATCATCATTCTCTGTATCTGATGGGATTGGAAAGGAATCGTCTATTATGAGCTGCTGCCACCCAACGAAGCGAATGATTCGACCAAGTACTGCTCGGAAGTGGCCAAATTGAAGCGAGCAATCGATGAGAAGCGGTTCGTATTGGCGAAATAGGAAGGGCGTTGTGTTCCACCAGGGCAACGCTAGACCACACGTTTCTCTGGTGACCCGTAACAAGTTACTGTAGCTTGGGTGAGATTTTTTGGTGCACCCACCGTATAGTCCAGATCTTGCACCTTCAGACTATCACTTGTTCCGAGCGCTACAGAACAATTTGAATAATAAAACCTCCACTTCCCTGAGCGTCCACAAAAACCACTGGGATGACTTCTTTGCCCAAAGATCTCAGTACTTCTATGAAAGAGGAATAACGAAGTTCGTCAACAGATGGCAGAAAGTCATTGTACAGGATGGAACATACTTAGTTGATAAAATTGCTTGTTTCGATAAATATGTTGCGATTGAAATTTACTCGATTTTTGCTACGGAATTGTGCATAGACCCAATATCCATACATAAAGTGACCATTTAATGTGACCACCCCAAATATCTCCGTTGCCTTTAGAGTAACGAAAACAAACCCAACAAAACCCGATCAAAACCAAACAAACACAATATATTTTGGTGAAAAATCATTTCAAGGTCATATCATAGGTCGTTGTATTCGTCAGAATATCAGCTACAACGTCTTCATAAAAAAAACAACATGTTCCCATTTAAAAAACCATTGATGATCTTGAGAACGCAAAAACTACAACCTTGACAAAAATGACTTTTTCACTACTGTATCCGCCCTTCGAAATCAATCAAATTACCTCCCGACATTTTTTTGTCACTCAAAAGGCAACGGAGATATTTCGGGTGGTCACGTTAAATGGTTTACCCTGTATACACAGGGTGTCCCTCTCATCTCTGCCACCCGAAATTACTCGGTAATTATCGACGTCACAAAAAAATGTTCCAGACAAAAGTTGTACGGTTTAAAGGGGGCGGTTAAATGCGACCAATTTTTTTAAATTTCGGTGGAGGCACTGACGCACGGTGAAGGTCAACTCCACTTTTTTAAATGGAATGGTACATTTTTTTCAACCATCTTATGGAGCACCACATGCCGCATAAAAAACATTAGGGGGCCAATGTCACTCAAGGTCATTCAAGGTCACCTATTAAAATGAAATACAAATCCAATTATCTTGGACTGCACATCGTACAACTTTTGTCTGGAACATTTTGTTGTGACGTCGATAATTACCGAGTTTTTTTCGGGTGGCAGAGATAAGAAGGACACCCTGCATGTGCACATACCTGTGGGTTTTTGAAGAAAAAGAATAGGAGAAGAACAAGGGACTGGGGGAGAAAAGAGTCATCCTGCATGCAGATAGAGTGGAAGAAAGTGCAGGATATACATGTACGTGTAATATAAACGCAAATCGATAATCGTCGGCGCCCCACAGTCTACAGAGTCCACAAAAGTGGAATAACGTCGAGGAGTGGGCTCCCTCGGCTCTGATGGCTAGCACGGCTATGAAATTCGTCGTATCAGCAAGTGCAACCCGTTCAGATAGTAGCAATGCAGAGCGCGCATACGCGTATACGCCATCAGTGTACACGTTTATACATGAAGGCTCAGAAGCTACACAGGATTTGTGAAAAGCACTTGGAATAGCCTGCAGACATTTGTGAGCCTTTGAAAATCATCCTTTCGCATGAATTCCCTTCGCATCGACGTCTGCATTTGCTTCTGTGCGTATCTCATCGAATTTCCTTCTCTCTCTCGCTCATTCCTTCTCTTCCTCTTGCCGTCTCTTCCTCTCTCCACATTTATTCATTTCCCAGTTCTCATCGCGTTTTATTTCTCACATAATGCGAGTCGAACGTGATACGCGCATACATACGTGACCGGAACTCATTATCGTTACGCCACGATTGCAAAGTTTTCCGAAGGCGTACGGAGTATATTCATGTCTCCGGAAGACATTGACTTCGTAACGACAAGTGCCATCCCTACGCACGGGACTGGATGTGGAAACCACACAGAAATGCGCACAATCTTAAGGGGTTAGGCCTCTCTAGAGGCCGAAAAAATAGGCTTTTTGGGGAACATTGTTCAGAAAAACTGCAACATAAATCGAGATTACAAAAAAGGGTGTTTATCATACATATCAGTGACCGTATACAATCATTATTTTGAAGCGATTAATTTCAAAATGGCGGCTGTGCAGCATTTATCTCAAAACTGCATTTTTTAAGTTGGTCGAAAACATAACTCAGACAATTTTCAACCGATTCAATTGAAATGTTGAATATATCTTGAAAAATATATTGTCTATGGAAGTACGTAGGATTTTTTTTATATCGCATAGTTCATTTGTTATTAACAATTATCGGACGATTTTTTAGGCAAATTTTTCACTTTCCAAAAATTTAATCGGATTGATCGGATTTTATTTACCGATGAGGCAACATTTAGGAATCATGGAAATATTAACATGCATAACATGCATTTGTGGTCAACTGAAAATCCACAGTTGCACACCAAAGATCGTGGTCGGCTAATGTATGTTGTGGGATTATTGGGCGATAGAATCATAGGCCCTTATTTCATCGAAGGGAATCTTAATGGTAGGAAGTACACCACATTCCTTCAAGAAACATTAGGTCCGTTATTGGAAGAAATACTTTTAAAAACAAGAAACAGAATGTGGTATCAATACGATGGGTGCCCGGCACATTTTTCGCTGACAGCTAGAAATGAATTGCAAAAGAGATTTCCAAATCGTTGGATTGGACGCGGAGGAGCTGTATCGTCGCCGGCTCGCTCGCCAGACTTGACGCCTCTGGACTTTTTCTTGTGGGGATACTTGAAAAATCTTGTTTATAAAGAACGTCCAACTACGCCGGATGATATGAGTGACAGAATTCTTCGAGCCTGTGATTCGATAAGTACCGAAGTGATAAGAAATGCTACACAATCCGCGATGAGGAGATTGCAATACTGCATTGATTCCAATGGCAATCACTTTGAACATCTACTGTGAATAAAGGGAATTTCACATAAAAATAAAGTTCATGTCACTTTTTGATCTTAAATGACCTTGAACGACTTTGACCCCTAAATGTTTTTTATGCAGTTTTCGATGCTCTACAAGATAGCTGAAAAAAATGTACCGTCCCATTTAAAAAAGTGGAGGTGACCTTTACTGTGCGACAGCGCCTCCACTGAGATAAAAAAAATGGTCGCATTTGATGACCCCTTTCGTACGGTACAACTTTTGTTTCAAACATTTTCTTGTGACGTCGATAATTACAGAGATATTCAAGGTGGCAACAGTTAGTGCCTCACCCTGTATTCAACATTTCAAGTGAATCGGTTGAAAATTGTCTCACAAGGAACATCCCTCAGGTGACACCCTGCGATTTTGTTGAAATTTGGATATGTCATAAAGCACCGAAAAGTAAGCGATACGTATTCTTTTTTATCGGCGGAAAAACGGTTTTAAGGGGTGAAACGGACCCTCGAGAATAAGGGTGTTTTTCGTTCATAACGTTATCGTTCTCATCTCCAATGCATAGTGCACAAAAAAATTAACATTGTTGCAATTTGAAATTTTTTAATATCTCGCGCCGTTAAGATGTTATCGACGAAAAACGAAAAACATCCCCATTTTTGAGGGTGCATCTCAGCCCTTAAAACAGTTTTTCCGCCGATAAAAAAATACGTATCGCTTACTTTTCGGTGCTTTATAACATATCCAAATTTCAACAAAATCGAAGGATGTCACCTGAGGGATGTTCCTTGTCAGTTATGTTTCCGGCCAACTTAAAAAATGCAGTTTTGATATAAACGCTACACAGCCGCCATTTTGAAATGAATCGCTTTAAAAAAATTATTCTATACAGTCACTGATATGAATGATAAACACCCTTTTTTGTAATCTCGATTTTTTTTGTAGTTTTTCCGAACAAAAAAATTCCCAAAAACCCTATTATATATATTTCCGGCCTCTAGAGTGGCCTAAGGATTTAATTCTCGTGAAGTTTCGTTAATATTTAGCGTGCGATTGAGAATCAAGTTGAATCATAATTTTGTCCATTTTTGAGGGTTTCGTCATGGACCTGTGCGTGATATCAACCATCTTATCGACTGTTAAACATTTCTCACGTTTTTGTAATATGACGAAAAACACGGTGATTTTCTTTTTGCGTCTGCCCGGTAAATTGTGTCAATGTTGAAGTTTGCATCCGCAAAATGCAACAAGAATGACTTTGTTTTTCATTTTTACTATTTTTGCACGTCATTGAAGTTTGGATCGTTGGAATGCAACGAAAATGATGCTTTTTTCTTTCGATTTCGCAAATTTCGCTATGTTTTACCAAAGAATGTCACTAGATAGCGTTAATAGTCTTGTCGCTATTGACAATTATCATCTCACCTCATGGGATCAACTCGTACACCTTTCCCCTACATATAAAACTATACAACACAATCGAGCGAGTCAATCAATGCAATGTGCAATCGATCTTTCTCTTTAAAAAATAATGTTTTTAAACATTTTTTTCCTTCTTTAATTTTGCACAATGAACAACGAGCGGTTCGCGTCGAGGATATTAACGCGCGTGTGGCAATGAACCGTATATGCAATTCGAAGGTGAAACAAAAAAATTCAAGTTAAAATTACTATACAAATCGTGATTGACGCTGTAATTATTGGCGGTAACCGCTTCGAGTTAAAACTGTCTCGTCAGCTTTTACGGTACGGTGTTTGTGGGCATGTGTGTGTGTCCCAAGCTACGAAGCTTCGCACTTTTTCGTTATTCATCATCATACGCGCGCACACATACGAGACACGCTCTTTCTCATCGTCGCGTAAGTTCCGACCGCGGGAGGACTGAAATTAATGGTTCGCAGCTCCGGGGGCTCCCGCGTGCCACGGATAAATATGGACAACGTAAGCATCTCTCGGGGCGGACAAGAGAGGAAAGACTTCTTTGCTGGTTGCAGACCTCGGCGAGCCCCCCGAGAGCGATCTTCAGCGTTTGCTCATTTCATTCCTCTCTTCTTCTCTCCTTCTCTCTCTCTCTCTCTCTCTCTCTGGTCTTTGCCCCACAGCCTCACATGGATATTTCATGAAAATAATAGCTACTCCAAGGGGACTAGACGAGTCCGACCACGCAGCGTACGCCGATGACGGACCACGCAAAGTGTTAATAATATATATTCAAACACGCGAGCACGTCCGCTTAGAACGGTGGAAGAAATGAGCCGGGACGATCGGGAATGGTATGGAAAAAGTCAAGGATTCGCTCTTAATCACGAAACGTATGATTTTCCGGCACGATGGACTTTGCGGCCCGTATGTTTCTCATCTCCTGATGAGAAACGGCTCTCGTATCATAAAGACTGGAATATGCGTGCGCAGTTTATGCCGCAAAGCGAATAGATACGGTAGAAAAATGATGCAGGTAGAATTCCGCATAGAACTCGAAACGCACAGAGTAACGCGTACGCACGTCACGCTCATCACGCCTGGCAATGACGTGCACGTTATTGGCATGTCCCTTACGCCCCTCTGCGACCAAGCCACAAGTTTCGACTAATTACCGTGATGAGACAAAAAATCAGCTCATACCTACCGCATACGAGATATCTCGGGCCTTGGCTGGACAAATTTAAATAAAAACAAAACTAATCGAACGTTTGATGAATTACATTATATCATAGATTCAGCCTTGCGAAAAAAAACCACGATGCCTTTGACGCTTTAAGCAAAAATTAAGTACATGACGTTTTCCGTAAATTGCTTTAATGTACAGTTGCATGCAAAAGTATTGCAGGTTAAAGATAATTTTATGATGGAGTAACGTGTAACGGATGCAAAGTGGAAACACAAACGTATCATCGTGAAGTTTTTTCATTGTGTAATCGAAACGTGTTATTGAAAAGTTATATATAACTATTCATAATTATTTATAACCAAAATAACAATTCTCGCTTTTTCATAACGATCCGGCCAAGTACGAATTACGCAATATATACAAAGAAAAAATATAGTAACTCAAGAGAAAAAATTGAAAACGATAATAAGTGTAAGACTTTCATCAATACTTGGTAGCCATGTCCTTCGAAGCTATCGCGACAGCACATCGGTGAGGTATCGATTCAATAAGTTTGATGATTCTATCTTGAGAGATATTTTTCCACTCTCCTTGAACTTTTCCCCACAAAGCAGCTTTATTGGCACAATGTTCAGTGCCTACTCTTAGTTTTAACTCTTGCCGTAAATGTTCTATGGGATTCAAGTCCGCAGATTGACTCGGCCACTCTAAAATTCGAATATTTTGCTTGCTAAAAACCTGCTGAAGGAGCTGTGATCGATGTTTTGGATCATTACCTTGCTGAAAAATTCATCCTCGTGGCATATTTCGGCGAGCATAAGGCAGCATTTCTTTTAATATAATATCTCTATACATAGCAGAGTTCATAGTGCCTTCAATTTTAAAGATTGTACCGACGCCTTTCCAAGAGAATGCACCCCATAGCATAATGCTACCTCCACCGTGTTTCACAGTTGGTGTTTGATATCGCGAATCATTTCTAGTTCCTTTTGTTCGTCGAACGTACCTTCTCCCATCATTTCCAAACAAATCAATTTTAGTTTTGCCTGAGAATAGCACTTTTTCACAATCTTCAACAGTTCAGCTCTGGTATTTTTTCGCGAATTCTAATCTCGCCTTCGTATTCTTTTTTTTCCTGATGAGCGGTTTTTCAACTCCACGTCCGAAAAGTCCCACTGCTGTCAGTCTATGTGAACCAGTGCTTTGGCTAATGTCAGCCAAATTTTCTTCGCGTAATTCACGTGCGATGATTGCAGCATTCTTTTTACGTCTGCGAAAGCCTTTCTTTTGATCACTTTATCGACCCGATTAGTTGTTTTCCTAGGTCTTCCAGGACAGTATTTATCTTCTAGAGTACCTGTAGTCTTGGATTTATTTATTATATCGTTAACAGTCGATTTTCCAATCGCCAAAATTTTAGCTATTTCACGTGAAACTTTTCCTTCGTTGTGCAACTTGATAACCACTTTACGTATATCTAAAGACGTGCGTTTCGACATCTTGACTGAGTGTTACTGATCGTACAGTGCAAAAGAAACAGAGCTCTCAATGTTTACATGTTTTCGCGACTGATAACGTAAACAAAGGAACGCGAACTATTTCTTGGAATTTGGTCGGACATTTGTGAAGCAGCAAAACGTGTTATTTTTCTTACAAATAATTGTTTATCGTCATGAACAATTTTTGAATTGCATATTTTGATTGCATAATAAAAGAACTTTACGATGATATATTTGTGTTTCTATTTTGCATCCTCTAAGCGTTACTTAATCATAAAATAATCTTTGGCCGGACACCTTTGCATACAACTGTACATATACGTGTGCAATTGATAAGCCATTTAGAAGAGAATCCCACAAAAGCACCACGGCTTGGAATTCCAAAATGGAGTTATCATCGTCCAGGCCACATCGATCATTCACCAACATCATTTCCCAGGGGTTAGGCTACGGTGAAAATGGCGACCGCCCGTTCGTCGCTTGAGGCAACTCAAAATGAAGAGGAAGGTTCAACGTATGGTGCAGGAATCGCAGATTGAAGATAAACTTATGATTCCGACGATAAAACTGCTAGTGAAACTTCAAACGCGTTTTTCTCAAAACTATGTTTTTCAGAACGGTGTACACGATTTTTCGACCTCTAATGTACGGATTGACTTGAAATCGGGTACACTTATTCAGTGTAATAGTAGTTTATTCTTAACCAACGTTTTTCTTAACATTTTTTCTCCATCGGTTTTTGAAAATAATGACGTTCTTTTTTCTCGGAATATCGAAAAAAAAATTCAATTCCTTTTTACTTGTAGAAGAAAGATACCAAAAAAACTCGGTCAAATCTTGGCCAATTATCGATTTTAAGAAAAAAAAACCGCCCCGTTTTTTTGTTTCAGCTCAACCGGGTCACCAAAATCAAGTACAGCATTGAGCCCCTCACGTCCAAAGGTCCTTCACGATAATGTTTATAACATCTCTCATTATAGACATTTTTTAAAAAAACTTTGCACACACCTTTGCTAATGGACATACATATAAACGCTCTAACGACTTTTCAATCGTCTTGCTTGTTCCCGAAAAAATAATTTTTTCCAACAACCCTGATTTTCGGGACGCAGTAGCCTAACGCCTCAATGAGAACACTCGATCCTTGAAGTTTGCATCGTTCGAACGCGCCGAAAATTCATTTCATTCAATCGTTAACTCGTTATCATCAAAAATTTTAGCAGTTTTAGGTAGTGAGAATAGCTCAAACATTTTGTTACGCTTTGTTCCAAGTCCTACGACTTAAATTTTCAAAAAGAATTTTGGGTAATAGCAAAAATAAATAAATAAATAAAAACGAACCGTGCGTTCCAAAGTTCCATCAACACCATAGAATTGAAAAACCGCCGTAGAGAAAGTCCAAACTGACGGACACAATCAAAATGTTACACTCCTACGTGCGCTAAAGATGCAGCAGTGGTACACACATATAGACCCAATGTATTTTTAATTCATCATCTAAATATAGAATCGCCAGGCGCAGCCAAGTCGCGGAGAATTCACAGATAGCAAAATATTTGTATTAACGGACTATATATATATATATATATATATATATATATATATATATATATATATATATATATATATATATATGTATGTATGGATATATAGGGAGAGAGCGACTAGAAAAGCATTCGCTGCATCTCTTGCGACGGTGAGCCGCGAAAATAGGTTTTCCCTCTATACGCGGTAGGATCATCGTGTATATCCGCACATGAGTTGCAGCGTCTCCCATGTGGATCGACTAGCCCAGTCGAGTGTGTACATGCACATACATCCGCATATGTGCATATAAAACACGCGTGCGCATCTGTGCGCGCACTTCTAGGTTGGCTTTGCTGTGGGCGTGTATGTATAGCAAACATGAGCTAGAAAATGCGATAAATGGTTGAACGTAGACACACATGTACTTACGTATGAGCATGTACGAGCTATTTATGGGAGAACGGAGGAGCGCAGAGGAGGAAGAGGAGAAGGATAAAGATAGTACTATATGTGTAGGATCGTTTATCGATGCATCCTATACACGAATCCAACCTTTCGAACATCTCTCGTTTGCGCCGATACACCAGTCCTCACGTGTCCTGATCCAACTTGCTTGAACCCCTTGCCCGGCCTTTGAACTTATCTTTGCGTATGACTGTATGATGCGAATACGAACAGCTTTGTGTTCCTGACAAAGCCAAGTTCCGGTGTTCTAGTCACGTAGCAATCAAGGGTAGGAAGTTTGCATCGTTGGAATGCAACGGAAATCCTTTTCATTGCCTTTTCCCCCTTTTTTACCCGACTGTAAATGTTGTTCCGGCAGCCGGATCACTGATCAGGCAGGTTTGATGATACGGTCCGGAATACCGTTGAAGCGCCCGCCTGATCTGTGCTGGATATCCACTGGATCGGCGAATCCGGAGAACGGGTGTAGTAAAGACAAACTGATCAGTCCTGAACCAGGTAATCGTGCGAGGACCTTATTAGGGCGCCGACGTATGTGCCTGATCGGCGCCGTATGTCTGCCGGATCAGTAATACCCAGATACCGATGTAAGAAGGCAGCATTAATCAGGGCCACATCAAACGACCCGAACCTGCCCCTCGCAGGGCTCTTTTAAGGTTACCTGTCCAAGGCCTGATCTATTTTCTAAACAACTGAGTTGGTGCGTGCATAATTTCGGCAAGATTCTATTAAATGTAATATGGCGTCCATGCGAACGCCGTCATCATCAAATCAAGATACAAAGAACGAATGAAAATAAATTTGAAGTTTGCAGCTTGGGCATGCAACGCTTTTTTTCATTCGTTTATTTTTATCATCATCAAAAGCTAATCAATCGAATCGATAAAATTAAATTTTATTCGCACAACAGAATTTTTTTCACAAACCATCATCAGAAGCCCTTTTTGCTAATTCCGGTCGTAAAATTTTAGTAGGAATATGTAAAAACGTGTGAGTTATTTTCACAGCCTAAATAGGCAGAAAAGATCCAGTAAAAAATTCAACCCCATGAATTAAATTATTGACATTATTTAGAAAAAAATTAGAATGATAAAAATGTGCAAAGAAGAAAAAAGAAAGTTTACACAAGTGTTGGAATGGCTAAATAGGTGGTGCGCTCCGCTCTAGAATTAGAAGACGTAGGCTCAATCCCGAGGTTAGGTAAGAAAACTTCAACAAGGCAAAATTAGTTTTATTCTGATTATCATATAGGCAGGATCATAAATAATAACGCATATTTTTTTCCTCTGTTTCGTTTACAGCTATAATCTGTTCCAGGGGACATTCACGGGTTCTGATGGTAGGAGTTTATCATTGTTTAGAGGAATGACCATTGCCGTCCCCGCTATTGATGTCGTGATTTATTGTGTCATATTTGTCTGGTAGATCTAAGGGCTTGATGCGTTTGAGTCGCCTGATTTCGTTGTAAATAACGCATATGGAAACAAAAAATACTACCAGAACATTTTTATTCGTAATTTGGGGATTTTTTTTACTGTGCATTTCAGGCAAAGATACGGCAACCGGATCAGAGCCTGAAAAGGTATAGGGATCAGTGACGTTACCGGCATCAGCATCATGGCCGGATGCAAAAAAGCGTTTCACGCCCGGTAAAGCTCTGATCCGGCGCCCTGTACCGTGCCGTGGTGCGGAATAGGGTATGCCGGATGCAGCTCTAGTCTGCCCCGTAGCAAGGTTTCTAGTCGGGTATTGTTATCCAACATATTTTTCGATGAAGATAGGTTGCGGGTGTCCAATGATCATCTTTAACAAAGTTCAAGGCCGCTTTGATCTATCGAACAAAAATTTGCTACGAAAAAAGAAAAAATCCGTTGCATTCCAACGGTGCAAACGGCACTATCATTGGTAATTACTCTGCGGCGCGATGCAGTCAGCCAATTGAGCAATATTCCAGAAATACACATGGTGTTGATGTTTCCAACGTTGGCATGCACACGAAAAATCTTTTCATGTTTCTTATTTCATCATGATCCAAAACAATATTGTGGAAATTCGTTGTAGATCGCTAAATAAGAATCCTAAAAAATGTTTACCTGATTTTCGTAAGTCGGATCTGTCAGGAAAATTTGGGAAATCAAGAAAAAATCAATTTCGTTGCGTTCCAACGATGCAAACTTCAACGTCGTGTTTTTCCTTAAGCGGCTATACCAGTGTGAACGCTGAAAGTTTGGGTGATTTTCGGGAATTTTTTGGAAGAAAAGTACTCAATAAAATGTTTCGGAAAATTAAGAATATATTTGGCTATATTTGACCCATATCACATATTTTTTTCATAGACAAATATTGATATCCAAGCGACTTATGCGCTGCCTTCGGAGGGCCAAAAAAAGTTCCTCCACTGCTGACATGATTCCGGCCGATTGAGTAGCTGAAACCGAAAAAGGAAAAAAAATGTCGTCAAACTGAAAGATATTTCCTGGACGTAGGATTTTCGAAAAATATCAAAATCTAACAAAATGGCGTGGTTATGAAAAAAAAGTCTGTTTTCTTGCCTATAAAATGGTCGTTTTTTCCAATGCCAAATCCTCAATTTTCATCCATTCAAAAATATCCTACGTCATTGTAGAGTAAACATGTTCAAGAGTACTCAGTTCAAATTTCAACTGAATCGGATAATTGCTCTTCGAGTTGCAATGTCAGCAAATTTGAAAAATTTCATTTCGAGAAAAACGCGTTTGGAGATTTAACCATCGATTTTTGCAAGATAAAATGATTAAAGATACAGCCTTGAAATTTTTACAGGATATTCTTGAAATTATAAACTGTCGAAAAAGACAAAAAAAATTGATTTTTTGAAAGTGTCACACTGGTATAGCCCCTTAATCGCTCAAAAAATTTGATTTATGATCAAAATGAGGAAATTTAAAAAAGAATTTCCATTGCATCCCGGCGATGCAAACATCAACGCTATAAGTCCACGGAAATCCGTCTTCAGTTGTGAGATTCTTCCATCGTGTTCCACTTAGCACTTATGGACGAAAAGGAGAGAAACGAAGATGTGGGTATTGGAGACATGTGAAGTAGGTGTGTTAAATAATGAGAACTAGGCGTAACATAATTCACAGCGGTGAAAGCATACGTGTATGTGGATGAGAGGAATTCCCATGAGGAGCGTCATTCGTCATGAAAGCGCGTGAAAGAAAAATCTCCCTGGGGGGGGGGTAACAACTCGAAGCATTGTCGGAGCCCCAAAGTTGTTGCTGGTTTACGTTGCCACGTATTCTTTATATACTTTGTATGCGCTACGATAGGGTGGGTTACCACGCCCCACGACAAACTGCAGAAGAGCTACGTGGTGCAGCGGGCGCATCTATCGACATGGTATAAAATTTGCTGTCGTGGGGGAGAACGCGAGACCGAATTTTCTCGCCTTGTTCTTTATATTAAGGCTTCTGGCCACCATGTAATTTTTTTTTCATTTTTTTATTTTTTTTAATAAACCCTGAACTGTTAAGAACAATTTAAGCCATAGTACGTATTGAAAAACGCAAAATTGACCAAGTTACAGTTATTTTTCGGCAGGAAGGTTGAGCCGCTGCGGGCGGTCGACTGTGCGGTTCGATCCGTGGTTACAACTCGCACGGTTTAACTCACGCAGTTGTCCTGCGTTATCTCGAAACTACATTTTTTGAACTGGTACTATCGAAATATCGTAAACTATCGGTCCGATTGCTTTCAAATTTTTACACAATACTTTTAGATACATTACCCAAAATGTCACGTAGGATTTTTGCGATAACTTGATTAGTTTTTGTTTTATTGTTGTTTTTGCTCGAAAAATTTCGGTGAAAAATACAAATTTTTTTCTTCGGCTCACCATCATTTTTTTAATGGTCGAAAAAACAAACCGTTACGCTACATTGTAGCGACACTACTCACGAATAAGCTGATTTTTTTCTGATGTGACATGACCGGGTAACAGTTGGGACAACGACCCTGCGTATCATGCGGAGGGCCTCCGCGGCAATGTGCATAACGGCGCCATTTTTTAATATTTTGAACGGAAATTCATTAACTTTATTCTTAAAGCCCTTTCAGACGTTGTGTAAAAAAATAAAAATATTCCGCCCCATACTTTCGAGTTTATTATTATTTTTTTTAATATACCCCTTGTTTGATCGGCCAAGGTGGCCAGACGCCTTAATATTATAAAATTTCAGTATCTTAGGATTCATTTTTCTAGCTCAAATTACGCTTCTAGTTCTCAAATATGAATGGCGTTGAAGTTTACAACGTTGGAACGCAACGGAAGTTATTTTTTATGCTTTTGGTTTTTTAAATTTTTATCGTAAACAATCATTTTTTAAATCCATTGATGTCGTGCATCTCGAATGAGAATTAAAAAAAAACCGGTTCGGTGAATTTCGTAACCTAAATGGGCAAAAAAATGGTGAGCAATAGGAGATAAATTAACTTTCGTTGCGTTCCAACGCTGCAAACTTCAACGTCATCAAATACTTATGGTACTTGTATATATATTTATCATTGCTTTATCATTGCTCGAAATTTTGGGCGTCCGTTCGTTTTTAGGCGAAGTTGACGAAAAAATGAAGATTCTTAGCTGAATTTTCGCAATGTGAAAATAAACGTTCTCGAAATTTACCTGCACTTTGCTGCATCTGGATCCGTCAAGTGGAACCTGAGAAAAGTGCGATGTTGTTTTTGGAAGGACAGTGACACGCCATGGCATCCAACATTTATAATGGTATTGACGTTTGCATCCTTGAAATTACAACGGAATGATTGTTTTTTCGTTACGTCGAAGTTCGCATCGTTGGAATGCAACGAAAAAGATTTTCTTTTTATTTCGCCGATCTTCTTTGGCAGATTTAAGCTACGAAAATCACGAAAACATTTAAAAAATTTTTAATTAGCAAACTACAATAAATCTGCAGAATTTGATTTTGGAAAATAATGAAAATAAGAAATTCAGAAGAATTTCCGTTGCATTTCAACGATGCAATCTTAAACACCATTTTTTTCTTGTTGCTCAATTTTTTTTTGCATCTTTAGGCTACCAGTATCACTGAAATATTTATGAAGATTGTTATTGGGGATTCGTAACCTCAAAGTGCAAAAGTAGAGTTTGGATACTGAGCAAAAATAAAGAAATGAAAAAAAAAGGATTTTCATTGCGCTCCAACGATGCAAACTTTAACGCCATCGTTTATAAGGATGTTGAAGGTGTTGAAGTTTGCATCGTTGGAATGCAACGAAAGTTAATCTTACCTCTATTGCTCACGTTTTTTTTCGCCGATTCAGGGTACGCAAATCACTCAAGCGGTTTTTTCTTATGTTCATTAGAGATTCGCGATCTCAATCTAGAAAAATGAATTATAGATTGTAATAAAAATGGAGAAATAAAAAAAATACAAAGAACTTTCGTTGCATACAGATGATGCAAACTTTAACGCCATAGCTCTTGAGTAAATAATGGAAAACAGTCTCGCTAGCTTTAATCACTGTCACTTTAATTACTATATTTACTATACGCAATCTTTTGGTTTTTTTTTCTGGTGATGTGATCGTTAGCACATATTAAGCTGTATGGAAAACGAATTTTTCAATTTGTGTTGACAACGCATTTTCTTAAGGAGAGATATACACCTAGATGGTCGAGGTCGAAGAATTAGAAGCTATGAACATTCCGTCGACCGTAAAAGATCTACACTAAAGGCCTGCGGTATCGATGATTCCATGTAAGTTGACAAACTTCATGATTTATTCATTCCCAAATTTTCAAACGCATTTTTCTCAAAACCACGTTTTTTAAATCGGTACCCAAAATTTCTCGAAAACCAATGAACCGATTGCCTTGAGGTTTTTTGTGGTTATTCTATACACCATTATCTAGTACTTGTCATAGGATTTTTTTTTCCGTTACTTAGTTTTTGTTTTATAGGCAAAATAGTAACTAATTTTTGGCCCAAAAATCACTATTTATGTTCAAACGTCCGCCATTTTGTCATAAATCGATATTTTCAAAATCGGCTATGACAAGTACTGGATTATAGTATCTAATTTAATAATCTTTTTGGTTTTTTTTCAGATGATTTTTGAAGAAACGCCAGTGGGTACCGTATACGCAGATTTTTTTACGACGCTCCAAGGATCATACAATATATTTATATATTTTTGATATTTTTTATATTTTTAAATCAAGAAAATTAAACATATTTTTGAATGTATACACTTTTAGATAATTAAAACCCCAATCCGAAACTTCAAATAGTTTTCCTTGAAAAAATTCACAAAAATGACCTTTTTTCGGCTCCTAGGTGTATATCTCCCCTTAAATTTATACAAAGTGTGGGTTTTTAGGATAATGTTGGTATACAACTCTCAACACGATATGACCCTTCAACGCGGTCCGCCCGGCATACACATGAACCACGGGCTAGTCTGTGTACAGGGTGGCCCGAAAAGTGACGTCCGAAAGGAAAATCTGTATACCTCGTATCTATACCTACCCTAACTACTCCCGTGTATGTTCTACCATCTGTTTCGGTTTTCTCTTTTGTTAGTGAACTTAACTCGCGATTGTTTTTTACTTGTGTTATCGATATAAAATGCACGGTTAAGCGATAAATAAATTACCAACTGAGCGCTGACGTAAATACCTGAGATTTTGAACAAAAGTTTAAAAAATAGGTCTGAAAGGATCGGTCACCAAAGTCCAGATGATCAAAAAAATACTTATATCAGTCTAAATGACGCCCAATTGCTTTTAAAAATATCTAGGAGGAAAGTACAGTCACAAAAAAATCAAAACCTCCGCTACAAAAGACTCGAAAAAAATGACGTTGATGTTTGCATCCTCAGAGTGCAATAAAAATGAATCCTTCTTAATTACTGAAATTTTGTTTGGCCAATTAAAGCTGCGAAAATCGCTCAGACGTTTCTACGTATTCTTATTAGAAATGTATGACCTTAATTTGCGTAAAAAGGCTTCGGGTGATAAAAATAAATAAATAAAAATATAAAAAACAATATCGTAGCATCCTAAAGATGCAAACTTCGGCGTTATAAAAAATGCTCTTTCTCGAGAAGTAAAAAAGATCACAGGACATAGCTGGAAATGATTCGGATAGGTATTGATACGAGGCACCTAGATTTTCCTTTTAGACGTCACTTTCCGTGCCACCCTGTATATACCGGGTGTCCCAGATCAAAAGTCCGATCTCCGAGTTCCGAATACATGGCATCAATCTGAACAAAAAAGTCCTCTGCCATTTTGGCGTCTGACAAACCGTTACCAAATTACAGTGCAATCGTCCCGCACTGACAGCAAGCTCGCTATAGATATAGCGAAGCAACGGTTCGTTGGACACCGAAGTGACCAACGACTTTTCAATTTACAATGACAAAATGAACACAAAGCTGTATTTAAAAAATGTTTTTTTTCTATCCTGCTAAAATTTGTAAAAATAAAAGAATACGGTCCCTGTGACTTCAGCAATTTGACAAGGGTTCGTCAGACGCCAAAATGGCAGAGGACTTTTTTGTTCAGAATGATGGCATGTATTCACAACCCAAAGATCGGGCGGTTGACTTGGGACACCCTGTATACACCCACCCTTGTACTATGTAGCAGAGACGAGCTCTGCTGCATGCTACACATTCACGCGTAGTCACGAAGAACCTTGTCTTCTTTGGGATGCTTCGAGCAACGGGAAAAAACGAAGAATGTACCGGAGACTTTTTTATACCGAATGAAACCGATCTGTGCAGGACATCCATGCTGATCAATTTCAGATAATCAATAAGGCGACATATATATATATATATGCAGGATGATTTTTTTTATCTTGAGACTGCTAAATATCTACAAAAATAAGCCTCATACGACAAAAATGTCCCAAATAAACCTTCAATAGTTTCCAAGGGGCGATTCAATCCCGAAGAAATGTACCGCCTGCCGCCCCTCTCGGGGTTGGCGGGGGGGGGGGGGGGGGGGACTTTGAAATCTTAAATGGGAACCCCTTCTTTTCATTACAGATTCACATTATACATAAAAAACACGTAACTTTTATCTGAACTTTTTTTAAAATTCGGGATAGATGGCGCTGGATTGGTAGAGGCGGAACGATACATTGGCCTGCCAGATCGCCAGACCTTACGTCGCCAGATTTTTTTTGTTGGGTCTCTTAAAAACTGTAGTTTATCAACAAGTGCCAACAACTCGTGAAAACATGATTGGACGAATCAGAAATGCTTGCACAAACATTAAAGTGAACAAACTTTTGAGTTGTGTGCAATCATTCGAAGTACGGATCAATAAATGCATCGAAGTTGAAGGTCATCAGTTTGAACACTTATTGAATTAAATGGTGAGAGGCAAAGAGACTCACGATAATCAAACACCCCGAATGTGAGAGGCAAGGGGACTCAAAATAATGAAGCACCCCAAAAAAGGGATTAAATTTCCGTCAGGTCCACGTCCTTAATCCTGGGTAAAGCTAAGAACGGATACAAAATTATAGTAGATATTTACGATAGTTAAAAAAAACATGTTTCCGACAAAAGTTACTTTTCTTCGACGTAGCTCCATTATGCAATAAAACATAGGGGATTTCCCTTGAAGAAAAGGAAGGTTGCCCAATCTTCACCGAGTGCAGCGCCATCTATCCCGAATTAAAAAAAAAAATCAGACAAAAGTTACATATTTTTTAATGTATAATTCGAATCTGTAATGAAAAGTAGGGGTTCCCATTTAAGATTTCAAAGTCCCCCCCCCCCCCCCCGCCCCACCCCCAGGGGGGCCGGCAGGCGGTTAATTTCTGTACGATTAAATTGCCCGTTGGAAACTATTGAAGGTTTATTTGGAACATTTTTATCGCATAAGGCTTATTTTTTGAGATATTTAGCAGTCTCAAGATAAAAAAAATCACCCTGTATATAACGTGACATCGTGCAGCTGGTACGTGCAGCTTTAGTCCAGTTAAAAAAAACGAAAACCCGTCTCTGTTTGAAAATAGCGGCACACAAACGATTCGAAAATTCGGGGTTTGATGCGTGTGCGAGCGGAGTAGACATATCGCTGCGTCCTTGTTCGGTCAGTGGTGCTCTCGTGTTTTTGTGCCGCTATGTTCAAAGAGCGGATTGGACGTGAGATGACTTATACGTATTTTATTATTACAAACAACTTTTGTTTGAAACATTTTTTGATCGGGCTATTAAATATCGAGATAGGCAATTTTTAAGTTTTCAACCCCTATTTCTTGGGGTTGGGACAAATTGAGGGGCAACATTTTGTTGGGGTTACTTTCAGTATGCAACCATCTTCAGTAAAAAATTAATATTCTACGCTAAAAAGTGCTGGGTTTTAGTCTCTTTTACTGGACTACTTTACATGCGGAACGTAGAAGACCTGAAACTTCTGCTCCAGAATATAAGCGGGAGAGAAAGAGAGAGAGTGAGACAGAGAGGAGAGCAAGACTGACGATTCATCAATGTTCCAAGAGGCAAAGCATTAAAAATCCTGCCTCATTCAGCCCTATCGTATTACGGATCTCCCAACGAGAGTTTCTCGAATGATTTCAGATTCGGACATTTGAGACAAGACACCGCGTGCCCTCGGCATCAAGGCGAAAGGGCCATACATACCTATATGTATTCTAGTTGGGACATAGGGGATACGGGGACTCAGATCTTCGTGACCTTCTGACGTAGAAATTGAATTATTTAGATAGCACATGTATACAGGGTGGCCTGAAAAGTGACGTTCAAAAATAAGATCTATAAGGTGCCGAAAAATGACCTGACATTTCAATCTATGAATAAAACGTATTATTTATTTGAAAAGTACGGAATTTTTTATTTGAATATAAAGTACAAACATGGAGGTTATGTGTGGAACACAATATCCGATAAATGGCCGCCTCGTCCCTGTTTGCAATAACTGCATTGTTTTGCCCGCAGTGTGGCAGGTTTCGCCATCTTGTTGAAAGAATGTCCTCCAAGTCCATGCCGTTTATGCCACTTATCGGATATTGTGTTCCACACATAACCTCCATGTTTGTATTTTATATTGCAATAAAAATATTCGTACTTTTCAAATAGATAATACGTTTTATTAATAAATTTAAATGTCGGGTCATTTTGAGACACCCTTTAGATGCCTCGTATCAATACCTATCCGAATTGCCAACATGTATATTTCGATGAAAAAAAAAAAAACATTTTTTGTACTTTTTTCAAGTTTTCCTCAAGCATAGCTTTTAAGTTCTTTTGTACCTTCCTCTTAGAAATTTTCAATAGCAATTTGAAGTAATTTGTACTGGAATAAATATTTTTTTAAATTATCTGAACTTTGGTGACTGATCCTCTCAAACCATTGTTTTTTCGATGACGTTGAAGTTCGCATCCTTGAAATAGAACGAAAAATAATTTGTTTGAACTTTCCAAATTTCCTTGAGTAAATCTGACCTACGAAAATTACGTAAACGTTGTTTGATATCCTTATTTAGCGATTTACAACCTACATCTGCAAAAGATTATTTTGGATGACACCAAAAATAATAAATGAAAAAGAATTTTCGTTGCGTCCCAACGATGCAAGTTTCAACCCCATTTTTCTACTTTTAGTCAGAATCTAAGGCATTTAAAAAAACCAGTTAACACTTCAAGAATGCAGAAAACAAGTGGCAGGATCATTAATTCTGCGGGATGTCCCGAAACTTGAGTATCTTTTCTCTTCAGAAAACGTATACTCGTTGCGAGAATAATCGGCATTTTTTTGCGTGCGTTTACGCCATAATAGTCCTGTAACCAAAAAATTATCAAGTCGAAAAATGTATATCTTGCCCTGCGCGTGCAAATTACGAAGTATTTCCAAAAGCCACTGGAGACGAAGGGCTAAAATCTGCACCAACAGCATTATTTTCGATTACACGTGTGCGCCGTGTATAGTGTAGAATATGATGCTATAGTCGAATCTCGATCTAACGAACCTCGATATAACGAAGATTTGTCCATTCCCTTCCGATAGACACCCGAAACCTTGATACAACGACATAACAATATACATTATGCTCTATTAGCTAATTGCTTGTGAAAATTGTTCTATGTTAAACCTTTCTTTCTTTAAAAAATATCGCTATATTTATAGTACTAATATAATTTTTTTAAAAACAGTTTGAGGAACATTACTTCGATGTAACGAAACCTCAATATAACGAACTTCCCTAGAGATTCGTCATATCGAGGTTCAACTGTATTAAAGTTTACATCGTTGGAATACAGCAAAAATGTTTTTTTGTCATCTTGCCTTATTTTTTAAAAATTAAGAATCGATAATCGAAATCTGCAGAAAAAGATTTTGGATAATAATAAAAATGAAGAAATTAAGCAAGTAAAAACAAACAGAAATTCGTTGCATTCCAACGATGTGAACTTTAACACCATGGAAAATGTACCCAGGCGAAAGAAAAATTCTTCGTTGGATGGTTGGAATTTTTTTAAAAATAATCGAACACCATAGTTGTACATAAGCATATTATAATTCACGCACACGTACACGTGAGTGTGTGTGTGCGTGCGTGCGTGCGTGCGTGCGTGCGCGCGTGCGCGCGCGCGTGTGTGTGTGTGTGTATTATAGAGCACCTGCATGTAAAACCACACGACGCATGTTTCATGTTCTCTCATCCGGGCGTGTAACGCTAGGTCGCCAGGGAGTAAACGTAAAGGTGTCTGCCATATAAAAAGCAGACAAAAGAAGGATGAGCAGCTGGACCGATGATCTCATCTCCGCTGCTGCCTACCTGCTCTAGAGCTGGCGGAACAGGCGAGTTTCGATTGAACTTACGAAGATTGAAAATTCGTCCTTATATTGCATTATAGATGTGTTGAAGTTTGCATCGTTGGAATGCAACGAAAATCCTTTATTTTCTCATTTCCTCATTTTGATGGCTCTGTAAATTTTTTTTTGCAGGTTTAGGTTCTGGATCCCTAATGAGGATCTTCAAAAATATCCCAATTATGTTTGGGGCTTAAGAGTGGGAAAAAAATTAGGCGATACGAAAAAAAAGGTTGCATTCCAACGATGCAAACTTCAATACCATATAAATATATTTCGATTCACGTACAATTGAGGAAAAAACATGTTTTATTTGTTATTTTTTAATTATAATTAATAGTATTATTATTATCGTCGTTATCGTCATTATTGGTCTTATTTCCCTAATAATAATAATAATGATTCATTCGCTTATTCTATATAATTGATTGTGTATACATATTATTGATATAACAAATGAAGCACACGAAAATGAATAAAGAATCAGCGTTTCCAAGCATAAAGAGATAAGTCTATGGAAAAAAAATATAATTAAAAATAACTGTTGTCTTACCGCATCGAATAGATATAATTGATAGATCAAACGAGATGGTGTTGAAGTTTACATCGTTGGAACGCAACGAAAGTTCCGTTTTTATTTAATTTTCCATATTTTTGTTGTTATAGGTGATCTTTTTTATAGATTCATAATGCAGATCACTAAATAAATATCTTTTAAAATTATTGAAGGACCTTGGCGGGCGAAATATGCCAAAAGAAATTAAATTCGTTGCAGTCCAACGATGCAAACTTCAGCATCGTTCAAACGAGCCCGCCGAAGGCGGGCGAAGTTTGATCAAAATTATATGAACCGTCTCGTTCGAAGATGATAGTGAATGTAGTCATGTTTGTCGTGCTCACTTCACAACGTTTAGCGGCTAGTTACACGTTTTTTTTTGTATATGTCAATAACCCTATCCCACTCCGATCGTTTGGTGCCATGTCTATCGACTTCATATTGTTTTGTGTAACGAACTGAGAATTATCATGCGGTATTTTGAAGATGATAGCGGGTAAGTCGTTTTGGGTATATTTTACGGGTGGGAGCCTATCATCTTCGAACGAGACGTTTGATCTATCAAATATATTGCACGTCTCGTTCTCGATGATAGTCAAAGTAGTTTTTTAGAGGCAGTGATAATTCCGTATGGTTTATCATTTAACATATTTATTTTATTATCTTTTTTGGAATTAACATTTATTACAAACCAAACGATTAGGGAAGAAAATAGTTATAATAACTATGATAAAATCGTTCGAGCAAATTGATCATTGGGAGTCTGGATAGGTTTGTTATAAAAATTTTGAAAGGTTTGAGAGCCTGGTGACCATCCAGCACGCCGTCTTATTATATTAATGTCAACTCCTTTTCGATGTGCAGTAGAAACTGCAGCATGTCTGGTACTGTAAGCGGTGAATTGATCAGTGTCAATTCCGGCTTTTTTGAGGAGTGTTTTTATCCAATGTCCTATCGTTTGTGAGGATACTGCTCCATATGGTTTAACAGTTGAAATTAGCAGATTTGTTGTCTTTTCATCTCTCAATTTCTTGGTGAGTTCTATATATTCTAATATCGCTGACGCCACGCATAACCCTTGTCTTTCGTGAAAATATAGTAATATTAATTCGGGTTGAAAGGCTCCTGGTCTCGAGGTTTTAATTTGATCTGTAATTTTGATGCTTAAACCGTTATTATTTTTAAAGATATTTTCGATCTTTATTATTGACAGAGTTTGTAGTCTTTGGGCAGTCGTTAACGCTAATAATGTCGCTACTTTTTGAGCAGCGTCCATGAATTTTATTGTTTTTAGTGGATAAAGTTTTTCTAAATAATTCAGAACCGGCGTTATATCCCAGGTTGCAGCATATTTTGGTCTTGTTGGTTTGGTTTTGTGTATTCCTTTTAAGAACCGAGACACTAATCCATCCGCATTTATGTCATTATCTATTATCAATGAGATTGCGGAACGATCAGTATTCAACACACTATAACCTACGCCAGATTTAAACCTTTCGTTGAGAAATGTGATGTCTGTGGTTTTTGCGTGGAAGACATTTAGGTTTTTTAAATGAATAAATTTCCACCATTGTCTGAGACTGGTCTCATATTGTTTAAGTGTTGCTCTTGTTATCGATTCAACCATTACGTTTACGGATTCCTCATCAATCCCTTTTCTTAGAAAAGCTGACCGGATAATCTGCCTACCTCCAATGAAAGGTGGCACGCTAGTGGGTGGCTCTTCTCTCTGCAAGGAGACATTAGTAATGTAGCAGAACCATGAATTGTGATTGTGGGTTCGAGAAGAAGTGATCTAAATAATGGATACCATGGTTGGGATGACCATGCAGGTACTACCATTATTCCTACAGCTTTGTCGTTAATTATTTTTCTCAATGTTCGCGTTACAAGTGCGAAGGGAGGAAAGGCATAAAATGCTTCATGTTGCCAAGATACTGTAAAAGCGTCGACCTTTTCTGCTTCTGGATCAGGGAAACGTGAATAAAATCTTTCACACTTTCTATTCAGTCGAGACGCGAATAAATCTATCGAGAAAGGTCCATATCTTTTTTCAATTTGTTGAAAAACTGATTGGGTAAGTTCCCATTCTGTGTCTACATATGTAACACGTGAGGCTTTGTCACCGTCAAAATTCGCAGGTGAACTGATATAAGAAGCTTTTAGCCAGATTTTCTGACTTTCGCACCATTCCCAAATTTTCCTTGACAGCTCGCTGAGATGAGGGTATTGTACTCCTCCGGCTCTATTTATGTATGCAACCGCAGTAGTATTATCTAATCGAAGTAAAACTTCACACTCGGACAGATCAGCGGCAAAACATTTTAAGGCAAAAAGGGGAGCTAATAATTCAAGATAGTTGATATGTTTCTTTCTTTTTTTTCGTTTCAGAAACCGGACGAGCTTATATTATTACAATAACAGCCCAGCCAGTAAGGGAAGCGTCTGAAAAAATTTCAGTACAGAAAATCGATTCCCTTATTGAATGAGCCAATAGTACCATTGGTTTTCCACCATTCCAATTCATCTATCATATATTCATTTATCTTGATTTTTCATTCGTAGTCACCACCATTGAATTTCAAAGCTAGGAATTTTTGTCTCTCTAATCTTTTACAACGAATGAAGCCATAAGCCACTGCTGGGCATGCAGCTGTTAAAATGCCTAAAAATCTTACAAATTCTCGAATTTTACATGTTCTCCCTATTTTGTAATTGCTTGTCATCTCCACAATTTGATTTTTCTTTTTGTCTGTCAGGTTTAGTGAAAACTTTGATGAGTCGATTACAAAACCTAAATATTTGCATATCCGATCAGCCATTAAGACACTTTTTTGAAAGTTTATAATGAAACCTAGTTGTTCTAATAGTTGAATGGCTTCTTTTGTATTACCATTGCCTGCTGTTTTCGATTTGTTGATGAATAGAAAGTCATCCAAATATATTATTAACAGCATTCCTTTCAATCTCAGTTTGTTAATTATAGGTTTCATTATTTTTGTGAAAATGTAAGGGCTGATGCATAAGCCAAATGGTAAACAGGTAAATTGATATAGTTTTCCTTTAAATTTGAGTCTAAGATATTTTTTGTGGCCTTCATAAATTGGTACTACGAAGTAAGCGTCTTTCAGGTCCACCGAGCTCATGTAATCATTTCGAGAGATTAAATTTAGTACTGATCGCATATCTTCTCATTTGAAATGTGGTGGTGTGATGAACTTATTTAATTCTTTCAAATTGAAAATGAATCGGTACGAGCCGTCTGGTTTCGGCACTAAGAAGTAGGAAGACAACAATTGACCTTCGGTATAGCTACATTCTTCAATTGCACCTTTCTTTTGAAGTTTTATGATTTCCAATTGAAGTTGGTTTGTTTCCATTCGGGTTCGAATTCTTTCATTCGGTGGAGTTTTTTGATTTGGTATTTCATTGAAGGGAATGCGATAGCCTTCCAAATAGCTCAGGATATACTTATCCGAAGCAATTCTTTTCCATTTATTGATGAAAAGTCGTAGACGCCCAGCGATTTGATCTACCTTATCTATTTCCTTGGATGACGATCGGTTCGTCATCTGAGAGTGGGTCTTGAATGAATTCGTTGTATTCTGGAAGGGCTTCTTTTTCGGTTTCAATATTCGTCTTTTTTGGGCTTGACCCACCTGTCGATAATGCGCAGGTGGACATTTTGAATTTCCCTGGTTTTTTGAATGGCCGAAGGTTTTTTGTACGTTCTTGTCTTTAATTTCAGCGCAGGCTTTTTCGACTTCTTTGGCGTCCTTAACTTTGTCTTTTAGATTATTACCGTAGAGCCATTCATCCGAAATGATCGCATCTACTGTAGGTTTAATGTTCTTATTTAGCTGGGGCGTGATGAAAGATTTCCGAGCGATTAATTGCTGATAAAAGACCTCAGTCAAAGTTTGACCAGCATGGCTCAAATATTCAGTAAAAACATCTTCATACACTCCTGCCTCCGGAGGATTGATAAGTAGAGAGACTGTTGCGCCCAATGCAGCCAGAGCCGTTCCCACACAATTTTGCGTCTCTAAGAAATGTTCATCTCTCTTTTTTGCAATTTCTGAGAGTAGTGGTACGATTTCCAAATTAATTCGAGGTGCTTCAGTGTACAATATCCCTTTTCTGTTGTATAGTTCAAGAATCTCTTTCTTATTTTTCTGCGGTAAGCCTTGTTTGCTCCATTTGGACCAAGTGTTTGATAATTCTGTATGATATTTGACCTCCTTGAATTTTGATTCGTTCAGATCCGCACCGAGTACCTTCAGCACACTATCTCTCAATATCAATTCCTCTGAGTTTTCTTCGATGAGTCGTTCATCTACGTGTGGCGTCGATTCATTTCCCTTATTTTCGCTATTATCTGTAATAGTGAGAAAATAGTGGCAACTGAGATCGGGAGCGGTAGTGGCAGTGGTTAACGCTTGTTGCGTAAATGGTATTAATTTTTTGTTCTTATTGAACATTAGCATTTTACCCTCGGTGAATCAATGGGTAACGCTTGTTGCGTAAATGATATTAATTTTTTGTTCTTATTGAACATTATCATTTTTCCCTGGGTGAATCGCATGGATTTTGTCAGATTCATGTGGAATAATTGAGTAATTGAGAGAAGCACAATTTCTCTTGAGAAACAACTCGTGTAGAGTTTTACTTACCAGGTTTCTCACTGATGATAATGTGCTCTGATTCCTGATGATCGTTTGGACCGTGGATCAGTTTTTCTATCATTTTAGACAGACTATCCATCTGATCTTGGAGTTTCTTGATTTTTGCGTCTTCTCTCCGTTTGTGATTTTCCTCAGATCTTGATCGTTTTCTTTTCTTTTTATGATCCGGCATAATCTTTTTTTATCGAGTTATAGAAATGTTTTTTCGTAACTATGCAGAAAAAACGTGTTGAAGCTTCGGCACAACGAAACAATATGAAGTCGATAGACATGGCACCATACTACCGGAGTGGGATAAGGTTACTAACATATACAAAAAAAAAACGCGTAACTAGCCGCTAAACGTGAAGTGAGCATGACAAACATGACTACACTGACTATCATCGAGAACGATACGTGCAATATAATAATAATTATAATCATGAGAGTTCTATAAAATCAAGCATTGCGGGTTATTCCTGTTGTCTCTGAAAAAATTGATCCCAGCTTATCCGAACCTTCATTTCTTATGGTGTTAAAGTTTGCGTTGTTGAAATGCAACCAAAATCCTTCTTCATTTTAAGTCGTTAAAGTTTGCATTGTGGGAACGCAATTAAATTCTTGTTTATCATTCCATCTCTATTTTGATTACTATCTAAACTCTTCTTTTGCAGTTTTAGGTTATGAATCTCTAATAAGGATTTTCAAAAACATTTCCCCAATATTTACAGCCTAAACGTGCCCAAAAAAAATTGAGCAATACGAAGAAAAAAGATGCGTAGCATACCAACGATGCAGACTTCAATACCATTTAATTTTTCCATTTCCATAAATACTCTTTTTTGCAGTTTTACGTTACAAATCCCTCCCAAGTATCTGTTAAAAATATTTCAGTAATATTCCTAGTCTAAAAGTGTCAAACAATTGGACAATAGGAAATAAATAATAATATCGTTGTTATCATCATTGGTCTCATTGCCGTAATAATAATAATTATTATTTATTCGTTTATTCCAGAGTATTCATTTGCAATAATAATCAATATTGTAACCACTGTTATCGTTATAATTCTCGTTGTTATAATTTTCAGCTATTTACGAAATCGACAATAAAGTTTCAAGAGAGTTGCCGAATGATCGAAAGATCATTGAACGCAATCGGTCGGCCTTCGGCGCGCGCGTTAGAAAAGTGTCATGTACGCTTCCTAAGCGATCCGATAGGTATTCCATAAATACCACACATCGCATAATGGTTCGATTGACGCGCGTGTGCAGCCAAGCAGAAACGAAGGAGAAGCAAAAGCAAACCGGAAAAAATGAAACGGCAGCTGGACCGAGGATGACGTCACTACCGGTCTTGCAGGTTCGGTGGCACCCAGGGGGTATGGGTCAGCAATGTGGGGCGATGCACCACCCGATCGCACAGCGTGGCGATACCATGAAACGCGTAAATGTGCTCGACTATAACCTGCGAATATCCGGGGACGTGCATGCACATATTTATAAGTTTATAAGTCACTTTTGTTTGGCGAAACATCGCGTTAAGGCCTTAGGCCGCAGTAACCGGTATAAAACCATGTGCGAATTTAACCATTTTTTCGTATGGAAAAGTGATTCACTCTTAAAATGAATTACACATTTATTTATATGTCAAGCTGTTAGAAAAAAAATATATATATATTTGCATCTTTTGCATTTTATTTTTGCATATTTCGAAGTTTGCATCGTTGGAATGCAGCGAAAATTCTCATTTTTTATCATTATCCAAAGTGATATTTAGCAGATTAAGGTTGTAGATTACTGAATAAGAATCACAAAAAAATTTTGCTTGGTTTTCGTAGCTCAAATCTGGCAAAGGAAATTCGGGAAATAAAAAAAAAAATTATTTCGTTGCGTTGCAACGATGCAAACTACAATGTCATTTAACCGACAAGAACGAATAAACAAACAGGAAGGTCACAAGGAAACCCAAAAAAATCGATCTACTCCATTCAAACAACTTGGATCGGAGAAGAAAAATGTTCGTTAATGTAAATGGTGGTCTTTCTGCGATAACAAAAAAAAACGCAAATTAGTCGATTCGAGCTGGAAATAACGATTTTATTCGAGAAGTGACATTTTTCTCTCGCTTAAGGGGGTAGATTAGGTGAGAAAAATATTCGGTCATTTTCATTATTTTTTTTTTTCAAAGAAAAGATTTCTTCTTCGTTTTTTAGACTTAGAGTACGTTTTATTGCTACTTTTGGATGTTGAATGGTATTTTTTAAAAATGTATTCATCTTTTTTAAATGACGACTGTATGACACGGTCTTCTGAACTGCATTTTTGAAACTGACGTATGACGTTGAACTTTGCATTGTTTGAATGCAGTGATTATTTTGATCATTTCTCATTATTGTAGTTTTATGCTTATCCAAAGCCTTCTTTTTTGCAAATTGAGGTCGTAAATCTTTAATAAAAATACGTAAAAACGTATGAATGATTTTCACAGACGAAGAAAAATCGAGCAATTAAAAAGAGAGAGAAAAGATGTTCGTTGCGTTCCAACCCTGAAAACTTCAACATCATCGAACGAATCAAATGAATAAAATGTATGAAAAAAATGAATCAAATGAATGAATAGAAAATCGACCGTCTCTATGGCACCTTGACGCAACTATTCTCCATGCGTATCTTTTTTTATAGCTTAATGTCGTGCAACTGTAATGAGCACAAGAAAAACCGTTTGGGTGATTTTTGCGCCCCAAATCGGCAAAAAATGTGATCAATAGAAAAGAAAATTAAGGCGGAATATACATTTACAACGATAAAAAAATCGATTTCTTTTTTTTCTTTAAACGACAGAACTATATATGTAGAATATTTTCGTAAAGTTTCAAAGCGAAATTCGAAAAACGTTACAGCCCGTCGACGCTGTGCCTCACCGCTCGGATTCGAAGGGGGCGTCAACTTCAAACGCGTTTTTCTCAAAACTGCATTATCGAAATTGGCGTGCAGGGTTACTCAAAAACTATTAAGCCGATCGAGTTCAAGCTTGGTAGAAATATTGATAATATTGGTACCTTCTACTTGACGAGAATTGTTTTTGAAAAAATGGACAAAAACTACCTTTTTAATCTACATTTTGCAGAAATGTTGCGTTAAATGTTGATTTTTTTCTAAATGCGTGCCATTTTCTTAAATTTGCATATTCTTCATTTTATTTACCGTCACATAGAAACTATACTTGTTCTAAGTGAAAAAATGTTTGAACTTTTTTGCAAATCAAAGTCTACGGGAAGCTAGACTGCACGCCGATTCGCAACTCCCGCGGCGACCTTGCTGTAACACTCTGCCACAGCTCCGTCATTTTGATGATGAATTCATTTAAAAAAAATGTTGTATACTCAAATATACTATTAAAGTATACCTAAAGTTTGATAATTGTAGAATAATTATTTCTTAGTTTAAAAAATCTCTCAATATTGCTTATCTTTTTCCTGTCTAAATGTATATCCCGCCTTAACTTTCGTTGCATTCCAACGGTGCAAACTTCAACATCGTTATTTTCAACGTAATTATAACACACACACACACACACGTACTCACGCAACGCCAGTACACCCGCTAGACGATAAGACAAGGCATTGGTATGGAGTAACTATGCGGCGCAAATAAAAGAATTGTCTGATCGATAGGCAATCGCGTGTCTCTCGAGCACCGATCCGTGAAATAAAGAGAACAGGCAAAACAAAGCGCGCAGAAGGTAAAAATTAAATTCAAAGACACGAAATAGTATACAGATAAGCGTTATCGGTTTATTGCCGAAAGGTTCCTGGAGTTTATGAACGCGGGTTTTATTGCACCTATAGATTGATAAAAAAAATCCTTCGCGGCTCAATCGAATGTCAAGTTCGCAATAGCGCTCACGTAATACGCGTGTGTACGAAACCGTTGATCCCGAACGATCCTATGACACGAAGTTGAAGCTTGTACAGTTGGAGGGCAATCAATATTTCCAAATTTCCCCATTTGGAGCTTTAGAAAGAATCAAGCTATAAAAACCACCCCAATTTTTTTTAAGCTGCTAATTAGAGGTCTGCAATCTCAACCTCAAAAAAAAAAAAATTTGGATGATTATACATATGGAGAGATGGGAAAACAGAATTTTGCACTCCAACACGATCGTACGATTACGTTATCGTCGTTTCGACGTTGACACATGGAGTTAAAGATTGCATAATTGGAATGCAACGAAAATTCGTTTTCGTTTTTTACATTAGGTTGGCAAAAAATTATTTGCGTTTTATCACCAAAAATAAAATTAATCATTCGTTTCAAGACTGTTTTTTTATTTTGTTTTTGGTGATAAAAAGCAAAGACTTTCTTGTCAACCTACTAATTCCACAGAACCTTTATTCCTAGATTCAGACCGTTCATATCTAAACGGCCGGCTGAAAAAGTTGTTGAGGGATTATCGTAGCTTACGAGGAACATCAGTCAAGTGTCAAGCGAAACTCATATATGTGATGAAGCATTGAAAACTATTAGACACGTATTTTTTTTCATCGGTGCAAAAACGTTTTTAAGGGGGAAGACTACTCTTCAGAGAAAGGGTACTTTGGCCCTTTCTACCCCTTAATTTTTTTTTCGATACTTATATAGTGTTTTTTTTATCGCTCTACATTAGAAGAATTTTGGTTTTTGTTTCATTCAGAGCGGTAGCCGGCTGAGGGGTGGTCTGTTCGCCTTTCATTGAGGGGTGGGTTGCCCCGCTCAAAACCATTTTTCCGCAGATAAAAAACATACGTGTCTAATAGTTTTCAATGCTCTATCACATATATGAGTTTCAACAAAATCGAAGGCGGACACTTGAGTAATGTCCCTTGTAGGATTTGTCAAAATAAATTTGAGCAATTGAAAAAGCATCATTTTCATCGCATTGCAATGATGCAATCTTCAATCTCATCGTAGACGCATAATGTTAAAGTTCGCATCGTTGGAATGCAACAAAAATTCTTCTTGATTCTCGTGATTTTTATTGTCATCCAAAATCTTTTTTTGTCGGTTTTGACTAAAGATTTTTAATTAAGGATCCTCGAAAATGTCCAAGCGATTTTTATAGCTTGAGTGTGCCGAAAAAAGGGAAAAAGCGGCAATATGAAAAATATATATTTTCGTTGCAAACTTCAATATCACGTAGACGCAACGACGGAAGAGGAAATATAAAAATGTGACAAAATTCATCAGATTATTGATAATTTGTGTTTTTCTTTTACAATTCCAATATATGATTTTGAAGTTTGCATCGTTGGATTGCAAAGAAAATAAATATTCTTCGTATTAGCGATTTTTTTGCCCAATGAGACTAAGATGACTACTTAAACGTTTTCGAGGATCCTTATTAAATTATAATAAAGATTTATAATTTAAAAAACGGCAGAAAAAATAAGATTTCACATAATGATAAAAATAAAGAAATGGACAAAATCAAGACAAATTTTTGTTGCATTCCAACGGTGCAAACTTCAGCACCGTATTAAAATACATAGAACTTGATATGTACATACATACCCACTCGTAATCCAGGCATCGTTATCGTCATGCAGACGATAGGAATGCACGCAAAGACAATTAGCCCAAAGTTTTCATTGGCAAATCTCATCACGAAATCGACTGTATGCGCACTACATGTAATTGCATCATATTCGCGACTGGGACAAGCCCAGTCGGTATATATAAGTAGAAGGCTAAGGCCTTGATTAATCGAGTATTAGAATCCATTTATGAATTTACGAACATGCATATAAATATTTATTATTATGCCGACCCGCGATTTCGAGTTGCGAAAGATGGGTGTGTGCAAATGGTACTGAAGTTTGCATCGTTGGAACGCACCTAAAATCCTTCTTCATCATTTCATCTGTTTATTTTATCTACACGAATCTGAAGTTCGCATCGTTGGACTGCAACGAATTTAATTTCTTTTGGCATATTTCGCCTACAAAGGTCCTTCCATAATTTTTTAAGATATTCATTTAGCAATCTACATTATAAAGCCATAAAAAAGACTGCCTATGACAATAAAAATATGGAAAATAAAGTTGAAAACGGAACTTTCGTTGCGTTCCAACGATGCAAACTTCAACACCATTTATCTACTATCTAAACTCTTTTTTGCAGTTTTAGGTTATGGATCCCTAGTAAGGCTCTTTAAAAATATTCCAGTGATATTTGTACCCTAAGTGTGCAAAAAAAAATTGGGCAATACGAAAAAAAGAAATTTCATTACATTCCAACGATGCAAACTTCAATACTATTTCATATTTTCATTTGCTAATTCTTATTACTGTCTAAACTCTTTTTTTGCACATTTAGGTTATGGATCCCCAGTGAATATCTTCAAAAATATTTCAGTGATATTTGTAGCCTAACTGTGTCAAAAAAGTTGGGCAATACGGAAAATAATAATAATTTCGTTGCGTTCCAACGATGCAAACTTAAATACCATTTTCTTTTACCGACCTCCCGGAAAGCCCACACTCAAAACTCAAAATAGTCATAATGATATTTATTATTATTATCATAACAAAAACGTCAGTAATAACAATCCTGTAAAATAATTCATTTCAAGTTACATGATATATCTATATTTCCGAAGGGGGCAAACAGCGGCGTTTTAGAAACTTTCTAGTTATTACTAGCATTAGACGTCATGCTCAATCACCAAACGGACGCTAGTAAGCAGTGTTGGGCGTTAATCAATTAAATTTTCATTCAGTTCATTAATTGACTAAAAAAGTAAAAGCATTTAATTTAATTGCAATTAACATTCATTGCAATTCCACTATTAATTGCAACATGCAATGTTTATCCAAATATTAATTCAAATAAATTAATTGCATGTTGCAATTAATTTATGTGGATTAACGTATGTTAATTGCAACTCGCAATTAAAACAAGAGCAATTCACTTTTTCAATTGTTCACAGGAACAATTGAAACTAACAATTGACCTATTCAACTTTACAGGTATCATATATTAAAAAAGATTTGAATATTATTATTGATTATTATATATATTATTGATGATTAATATCAGTCTTTTATATCCTGCTCATATACGTATTTCAATACTTACACATTTGTTCTGACGCCACTCCGCGCACTATACAATAATCAGTTTTAATTGTTAGTTTTTAATCAAATACATTGAAAGAGATTGACAATTGATTCGTTTTTCAGTGTGAAAAGTCACGATTAACAATTGATTAATTGTTAATCGTTATAGTCGTGATTAAAAATTAAGTAATTGATCTTTAGTTGCCCTATCAATTAAATTTTGCCCAACACTGATAGTACGTTACTAAACTGCTGCTGCGGCCCATGTAAACATAACTTCAAGTCCATTGCGTATTATTTCCATGAAGCTACCTAAAAAAAGGCAAAGACCCGAATTTCTCACCCAATAGTCGGCTAAATAAAAATCCGTCGTACAATAACTAAGAATTTTAGAATTACAATTGTTTTTCTGAAGTGTGCAAAGATGGAATGCAACGAAAATATATTTCTTTCGTATTCCCGTATTTTTTTGAGCACATTGAGGCTACGAAAATCGCCGAAATATTTTTCAGAATCCTTAAAACTTATAACCAATTTTTTTAGAAAATAGTAAAAATAAAGCAATGAAAAAAAATCAAGAAAAACTTTCGTTGCAGTCCAACAATGCAAACTTCAACACCATCGCTTTGATGGCAAGCAGTAAAAAATGTCAAAAAGAATTAAGGGGTTAGGCAAATGTGAAAATTTCAAAATTCTCGTTCTCCGTTTGAGGCAACTTAAAGTAAAGAGAAATGTCCAATATATGGTGCAGGAATCGTAGATTGAATTGCTGGTAAAACATTTTACGCTTTTTTCTCGAAATTATGTTTTTCAAAACGGTGTACGCGATTTCTTGACATCTAATGAACGGATTGACTCGAAATGTCACACACTTCGTCAGTATAATAGTAGTTTAGTCTCGACCGACGATTTTTTTCTTAACATTTGTTTTTCATTAATCATTAACAATAATGTCTTTATTCTTCGAAAAACCGATTTTTTTAAAATTCAAAAAATTTTTTTTGCTCCTTGAAACACGATGACAAAAAAAAGCTCGGTCAAGTCTTAACCAATATTATATATTTTACGAAAAAAATCGTTATTTCTGTGTCAGATGAACCGGGTGGCCAAAATCAAGTACACCGTTGAGCCCCTCGCGTTCAAAGGTCCATCACAAGATTGTTTATAACTTGAATTATTGATATTTTTCAATGAAATTTGGTACACAACTTTGGAACTCTACATACGAATAAACGCCCAAATCATATTTCCAAATGAATTTTTTTTTCTTTCGATAACCCGATTTTCGAATTTTCACATTAGCCTAACCATTTAAATTTTATTTTCAAATCGACTTACGAGTTTTTCAGCGCTCTCGATCGATACTTTTTGCTCTTTTTTTTCCTCTTCGTCCCTTTTTCGCTCGGTCTCCCTAGCTCAGAGTTGCGAGAGAGCGAGAGAGAGGAAAAGTACGCTCCCACTTCTTCAGCCCTTTGTTCCCTCGTGCGAAGGCCGACGACCAAACGGGGCCGAGACCACAGAAACACCTTGTGCAAATATACGAGTATAAATATATATATATGTATATATATATATATTTTTTTTTTCTGCGTAATTTACAGACACGCACTAAACAACAAACTCGCGTTACTCGTGCGAGCGTCGAACGCGATTAAAAGTATCACATTGGAGCGTCGAAGAACATTGCCGAAACTGTCCGTCCGCACGGGGAAGCTCGTAAAGCAAGGATTAGAAGAGTCTGCGATTACGTGTCGAAAAGCTTGACGCAAAGAGCATTTTTCGCTCGTATCGCGACCGAGGAAAGGTTTTTCCACCGCGAGCAAACACTCGTCGCGAGGTACACGACGTGGCAGCGGCGCACAAGCAAAACAAAGCAGCGTGATTACACACCGGTCGGTCGAAAAATAAACGATAAATATATAAGGACGCGAAGGGGGCCACTGACGCGAGAGTTTCTCGTATACGGAGATGACCGCTTCACGCGCACTCTATGTGCTCTTTACGAGAGCCTTTTCTTTCCTCCACGACTCGACGTGCTCCCGATGTAACGGAAAAACACTCTAGCCAACATCTCGCTCGTTCGAACTATTGGGTTTTTTCATTTTTCTTCGTTTATCCCGTTCACACACTCAATTGGTTACTATTTTGGGAGCCTCAGGAGCGAACGATTGTCGAGTAAGACGAGTGTCCCGTTGTAGTTAACTTATGTCGATGATAAATTCGCTGTAACAGGGAGGAGAAGGTGTCGGACAGATAGAAGAGAATGGCAAGAACGACACGTAACATCTCACGGACGCGGCCGCACTGGGAACCGGTGGCGCCGGCGTGTTTACTGCTCCCACCGCGCGACTCCCCCCGCCGCGCCGCGCCGCGCTCGGCCGAACGGCGCACGCGTCGTTGATTCCCCCCGCCAAGCCGGCCAGGCGCGGGCAACCCCACCACCCACGACACTGCCGCTGGCGGTGCAACGCGGCGTGGTTCGCCCGGTGCTTCGTCAGCCCCGCAGCAACAAGACGAACCGGCGACGATTCTCAACCCCCGATGCTCGCAAGACATCCACCGGTGACGGTCTCTACACTCGCTAGCTATTGTTCGAGCTATGCCTCGCAGCCCAGACTCACCGTAAACTCTGTCCGGATATTTCGATAACGATGGAGGTGCGAAACGTTCGGGGAAGCTGTTTTTCTTTTTACGAGCTTTTATTCAACTTGCTTCGTATATCTTTCCGGTTAAAAATTTGTAATCCATTTTTCAAACACTTGCTCGCATCCTATTGAGCTGAAACTTGGCATACCTAGGGAACTTCGGTGGCGATGCAATAATATAGTAGCGTGGAGCTAGTCTGATGATCGAGGTGGGAGGTGGGCAATGCAACTCCTTAAGGCGGGATATCCCGCCATGACATAGACAGGAAAAAATAAGCAATATTGAGGGTTTTTTTAAACTAAGAAATAATTATTCTACAATCATCAAACTTTAGGTATACTTTAATAGTATATTTAAGTACACGAAACAATTTTTTTTAATCAATTCATCATCAAAATGGCGGAGCTCTGGCAGTGTTACAGCAAGGTCGCCGCGGGAGTTGCGAATCGGCGTGCAGTCTAGCCTCCCGTAGACTTTGATATGCCAAAAAATAAAAATGAAGAAAATGCCAATTTGAGAAAATGGCACGCATTTACAAAAAAAATCAACATTTCACGCAAAATTTCTGTAAAATGTGGATTAAGGGGTCAGGCCACAGTAACGGGTATAAAATCATGTGCGAATTTTTTCGTATGAAAAAGTGATTGACTCATAAAATTAATTACACATCTGTTTAGTATGAATATCAAGCTGTTAGAAAATATATATTTTTTATTTTCGATGTACAAAATGGCCGACTCCTCGAAACTTCTCGAAACAGCTTTTTCAACAATTTTTACTGGATTTACTTCAAATTGAAAAGTTATGTTCCTAATTGCATTTCGTAGAGAAGTACGTACGGAATTTCATATTAATCGAAAACTTTTCATTTTATGAGCAGTTTATACGCAGTTATAACGCAATTTTTCACTGAAAATTCATTTCTTAAGTTCAAATACCTACAAGTTTTGAATAAAACAATATTTTTTAAATTCCGCACGTACTTCTCTAGGTATTCTAATGTAGATTGACGAGAATTTTTGTTTTTCGTTCTAGGTAAAAAATTGTGGATGCTAAATGTCACGCTGCGGAGCGCTCAAAAAAAAAGACAACTAAAGAACATATTAGTAGTCGGCCGTTTTGTACATCGAAAAAAAAAAAATTTCTAACCGTTTTCTAACAACTTTTGATATTCATACTAAATAGATATGTAATTAATTTTATGAGTGAATCACTTTTTCATACGAAAAAAAATTGTTAAATTCACACATGATTTTATACCCGTTACTGTGGCCTAACCCCTTAAAAAGGTAATTTTTTTTTGACAATTTTCATCTAGTAGAAGTTACCAATATCATCAATATTTCTACCAAGTTTCAACTCAATCGGCTTAATAGTTTTTGAGTAAGCCTGCACGCCAATTTCGATAATGCAGTTTTGAGAAAAACGCATTTGAAGTTCACGCCCGCTCTGAATCCGAGCGGTGAGACCTCTATCGTTTAAAGAAAGAAAAAAACAGAGATCGATTTTTTGATCGTTGTAAATGTATATCCCGCCTTAATAGCATATACTAGGACAGTCGAGTTTGTGCTCATTTGTTGTGTTATTATAAGCACAATTCATTACACATCATGGAGAGAGTCTGGTGATAGAGGTGGGGGGTGGACACTGGAACTCCATAATGACATATGTTTGAACAGTCGAGTTTGGGCTCATTTGTTTTGTTATCATGAGCACTTTTCATTACACGTGATAACGAGAGTCTGATAATGGCGGTGGGAGGGGGGAACTGAAATTTCCTAATGGCAAATGGTAGGGCAATTGAGTTTGGGCTCGTTAACTTTGTTGACTTGAGCAATATTTATAATTATACTATTATAAAGTTTCTCGCGAAACCTGTATGACCTAAGGCACGATTTTTTTTATTACGCCGATGGCGGAATGGCATGAGGGTCTAGCATGGCAAACAAATAAACAAATTCTAATACTAAACAGTATAAAGTAAACTAAATGTAAAAAATCTTTTGACAAACGAGCTTTTATTTGTAAAATATTTAACTAATAGTAAAAATATATATTTAAGGTATAAAGTTAAAGAGTAAAGCTACAGAAGAACCCCATCCTTGGTCACTGATCGAAGGTGCAGGCGGTGCATACTCGATAAAATTTACAAAAACATAGAACTTTGAAAAATGTAAACATTTTCTTAAAAGGTTGAGGCGTAAAACGCCATTACACTTGAAATAAAGCCTCAAGCATGTAAGAAAATATTTTTAAAAAATTTTATCGCAATTTATGTCGCTGCCCTTCGACCGCGCTCGCCGAGCGTATTTCTTATAATTTTTATAACTCGGCTTATTTTACGGGTAACGTTGATCCGTTTTCACAGACGTATTGAGAAAAGTCTGTAGAATGATATAATAGAATATAAAAAATGTTTTTTTTTTTCAAATTTCTAGATAACAATAGTCTTCCATTGGTATAACTGGTGAATGACCATAACTATCTAGCCGAAATTTGTCACACATTTAGAACAATGACGCAGCGCAGCTCTATAACATTTTCGTAAAAATGAATGCAATAATTTCGGTTTTATAGAATTCTGCATTTTTAAAGATCCTACGCTCGCTCCATTTTCCACAAATTTGAAAACACGCAGTCGACGTTTATTTTTATTTTAGGATCAGACTGATGAATTTTATGATGAATAAAGCAGTTCGCATTTTATAAATGTTCGAAATTTCAATTTTTTCACGGGCAACTTTCGCAAAACTTTAGACACGGTAGGTATTTTTTAACACAAGCAGAGAATTGTAAAAAATGCAGTACTTTAATTTAGCATAAAGCGACGATGAAATTTGCATCTCGAGTGTTTCCATTTTTTTCGCACTTTGAAACTGATAAGAAAAAGTTGAGTAATTCAATAGGGAAAAAAAATTTCAATTTTATAATACGAAATAAAATTGATCAAGCTAGAAACTTGTACATTGCTTCCTAAGTAATTTAGTTCCATCATAACGCTCGCCATATGAACTTTCAAAAATTAATTGTTTTGTCTTTTTTTTTCTATTTCAACCGTACATCCAACCAATTTCTGACGCAATTGAAAATCTTTTTTTAACATACTCGTTTTTAAAATGACCAAGAACAAGCAAATAATTATTGACGATACATTTTCAGCTCGGAATGATGTTGTTTGCAAAAATAGTCATCGTTTATTACACATATCGAAGGTGGTAACATTTAGAAAGCAATCAAGAGTGGAATAAAAATTAAGTATGATGAAATATTCGCACACAACGGACGTGTCTAACACGGACGGCAATGGGTACGTTGGAAGCCGCAATAAATATCCGGTCGCGCCTTCGAATCGCGGATATCATGTTAATAACGTACCCTCAGCGATGTAGTTTGAGTGTCGACATACTAAGAGAGTCTCATTTTCGAGACGGTGTTACGTTTGTTGAGACTAAGATGAAAGTTTAATGGGCACTTTGAAAATAAGATTTTCTCTGCAAAAAAAACACTTGATTGGTAACATAAAATGTATTTCCCCCCCGAAGAGGGAGAGAGCGAGAGAGACCCCAGCTCACTTTATCAACGTATTAATTGTTATTTATGAACGAATGTATTCGTTATTTGTCGGCGTTCTTTCAACATAAGTTACGATAAGTAAATGCTCCATTTCGATTTATCTTCGAAGCCTTGCAAACAGAAGCTTGCAAACATTCTTATGAGGAGCATAAAAATAAAGTAATGATATAATGAAAAATTCAAAAATACGCCCACCTGAAAGTGACGTGAAATTTGGACATAAATTATTAAAATATGTTGTATAATAGTTGTTATACTATACATGCAATGTTAATGTATTTATTACGTTTCTGAGGCCCTTTTTTTTAAAGGTCCCTTTTCTACTCCCTTGTCTACTTTAAGGGAGCCTGCCAGTGTAGCGTCTGCAAAAAGGGGTTTTCGACAGTTTTTTAAAAAAGGATATCCACTAGATATAATGAAAATCCCGTTTGGTGGGCTTTATTCTAAATATCTTCAAGGATTTTCACAAGATTTTGTTACACAAAGCCAAAGACAAACATTTTTTTTAAACACGCACTATTTTATCCAAAATCGACATATTACGATTTCCCTACGTACTTTAATGGCAAATCTTATGTGGAACTCGAATTGTTTTGAATTTTCGTTGCAGGTAAAAAAACTCGAAGAACAACTCTTGCAGGAGACTATCAGAAAAAGGTGGCTCGCTTCATCGAGCTTCGGGGCCGCCATTTTCTTACAAAAACATGTGAAGAAATCTGTAAAGATAGTTGAAGATATATAGAATGAAGGCCACTGAACGGAATTTTTATTCTATCAGCTGAGTATCAAAAAAAAATGATCGAAATTCACCTTTTTTCCCCGCCGTATATAGACTAGTATTCTCTAACATATTAAAAAAAAATCGATTTTTTCATTTCAAATCCATATCCAAAGACCGTCGCGCCCAAACTTTAAGGAGGTTGGAGCGTTCGCCACAATCCAAGGTTACATTTAATAAAAAAAAAAAAATACATGTTATTGTTTAGACTATACTGAGTCTACGAATTTTTTGAACTTTTTTCACCACCAAACACCAGAGAAAAAAAATAGTTTAATGTATGTAATTCAACGTGAGGTTGAATGGGCAAGACTTTCACACTAAAGGTTATGTATTTTTTGTTGTTATTTAGCACCAAGATATACCATTTCTAACAACGGATTAGCGCAAACTGAATCTTTGTTAACATTTTGAAAAAAAAATCCTCATCTTACCCATCGTAAAACACCCGTGAAAAACGACGCAACCGACCCAACCTCGAGCCAGCGTCACGTCAATCACATTCTACCATTGGCCGATGAACGGCAGCACTACTGGCTAAGTGTTGCGCCACGGTAGGAGTGATCTCTTCGGCCCAACGCTGGCATGTACGGTTGGCCAATAGTAGGGTTACTGGAAATCCTAACAGTTGGCCGGGTATTGGCCCAACATTGGGCCCGTGAAAAACGACGCAATCGACCCAACCTCGAGCCAGCGTCACGCCAATCACATTCTACCATTGGCCGATGAACGGCAGCACTACCGGTTTAGTATTGCGCCACGGTAGGAATGATCTCTTCGGCCCAACGCTGGGATGTACGGTTGGCCAATAGTAGGCTTACCGGAAATCCTAACAGTTGGCCGGGTATTGGCCCAACATTGGGCTAAAGAGATCACGATCATTGGCTGACGGTTGGCGTGATCACCTGCCCATAGTAGGGCTAAGGTCGGCTTCATATTGTTGGCGCAATATTCGGGCTAGTGTTGGCCCAGTGTAAAGCTGTCAAAACAACCCAATGCTTAGCCAACAATCGATCAGATTCACAAGTTTCTGTGTTTGATGATTGCTCATCGAAAGAATTATTAGATTCACTAACATCGTTATGCACAATCACTTGTTCGTGAAATGTTTCCAAATTTGTTTCACTATCTACTTGTCTTTTTGTTTCGTTGCCTCTAATCGTAACCTGCTGTAAAGAGTGTTATAATTTTTGTCGTCGTTTTAACATTCGACGTTTCTTAATACTATCATAATAACTCGGCATTTTTTTAATACACCACAAAACTTTGGTATAAATCAATTTTATTTTTAATAAAGTAAATTTCCGATAACAGTAATTATGAGTTTTTATTATCACAGGACGTAGAAAATTGCATGCAGCGATAATACAAAAATATATAATAATAATATACGTAAAAAAGCATTCTTGTATATATGTATGGACTATACCGTCCAAAGCCAGTGTTGGCCCAGGATTGACAATTCGTCAGTTTGCCATGCTAAAAATAAGCATTGGCAAAACCACGGTCAAACGATTGGCTCAGACTCAGGGCCTGCGCTCGCCCCGACAATTGGCCGACGGTCATTAATTAGTACAGTGCTGGCTCTTCGATGGTGTGCCGAGCTTTAATTCGAGACTGGCAAACCCATGATCAACCGATTCGCCCATGTTCGGGGCCAACACTGAGACCCGATAGTTGGCTGACAGGTGGTAATCGATATTTGGCCCTAGGTTGGGTGTTCGTTGGTTTGCCATGCTTCAAATGAGCACTGGCAGAATCATGGCCAAATCATTGGCCCGTATAAAGGACCAACACTGGGTATTAGTGGTTGGTGCTAAATATCGTACCAAGCGTCGGCCGCATCTTACGCGCCGGCAAATTTTTCACGGGCATGGGACAATAATCTCGTGACGTAAATATGAATACGCATAATTATAAATTATTTAAAATTTCATTGTGAATTGTATAAAATATTCGTTGTCGTAGTTTTTTCATAATAATCATCGATAATGTTATAAATTTTCAAGTTGGTAGTAACACAATAGTTTTTCTACTTTACGTAATGAAAATATTAAAATGCATAATTTTGCCCTTTAATTATATATTTAAAAAAATAGCATATACAGAATAAATCTGTACCTCGTATGCATTTTTTTAAGGTTCAATGAAAAAAATTAATAAACCGTCATTCGACTCAACTGCATCGCTCCAACCTCTTTAAATCGACATTTCTGATAATTTACATTCAACGAACTTCTTAATACGTTCTAATTTCAACGGGGTCTTTCAACGGGGTACTCTAGCCTAGAGGCCTAAATTTCGGGCGCTTTTTCGGGCTTGATGAAAAAAATATATCCATTTATTTGTACCGTCCTTTTTTAAGTCTTTTTATTGATGTTTCGAGAACTTACAAAAAAAATTGTCTGCAATAAAAACAAAAATTGAAAAAGTTAAATTTGAAAAAGTTATGGGCCATGAAAAAAACTTGAGGCGATTGACATGATTTCAAAGCTTCCATTCATCTGAAACAGAAAAAATTAACAATTTTCTTGATCAATAAGAATGTCATTATGGTAGGTAAGTACCAAAGAGAAAACAAAATTTAATAGCGACTGTCTAGAAAAAGATTAATGTTTCGCCTTTATTTTTCAATTTTTAAAAAATAGTAATAATAATAATTTCGTAATGTCCGAGCCAGGGACGATAGAGGGATATATGCTGAAGGTCCATTCCAAATTTGAAATCAATCGGTTAAATATAATTCGAGATTTTATGTTAACCAGGTTGAAAAACGTAGTTTCGAGACAAACGCGTTTTAAGGTTCGAGTAGAATTTAATGGGCCATTTCTGCCTCGTAAAGTGTGCTATCCGCGGCTTAGAAATTAAGGGGAGGGTGGGGGTTTGCAATTTTGAAAAATCGTTTTTTTTGTCTTTTCTTATAGTTAAACATTTCAAGAATATAATCCCAAAATTTCAAGTCAATCAGAACAAATTTCTCGAAGTTATTGACTATTTAGTCTCGCTCCTCTAACACTGTAGCTACGACAGCTAAAACTTCAAACGCGTTTTTCTCGAAACCACCTTTTCAAAGTCCGTGTTCACTCCCATTTGAAAATTACATGACCGATTTATTTCAAACTTGGTACACACTTTCCACATATAAAATACCTCCCCCCAACGGTTCGTTTGAGATTTTTTTTACATTGAGGGGGTTTTCCACCCCCAAAATGGCGGAATTTTTCGTGAATAATAGCACTTTTCACTTTACATGAGCACCAAAAATTTAGAAATGAAAAAAAAAAAATTATCAAAGACCGTTGGGGGGAGGATTTGATGATACTTTGACTAAATTTTAATGGTACTTGATTTTAGATCATTGCTAGCTGAGATACAGTGAACACCGCAAATCGTGTTTTTCCAAAGGCGTTTTTGGAAAAGCTTTGTCACCGGCTTGTTTGTGGGTATTTTCGCGTAGAAATTTCACGGAATGTTCTTGAAATGACACTTAACAATGTACAAAAGGTTTCAATAAATTTACTCTATTCATATAAATGAAAAAAATTCGCAAAAAAGTTTTTTTTTTCACGCTGAAACCCCTACCCCCCCTTAAGATTTTCTAAAGCTCGTTCTTCACTGCTAGCAGTTCCAGCTTCCTTAGAAGCTTCTGAAGTTGGTATCTCCGACCGGTCGATGACATTCTCGTCTCCTTTGTTGGCGTACAAATGAGCTTAAATATTCGGAATTTCGAAATTTCCATTAAGGACATACCATTAAGAGTTTATACTTTTAAAAAATGCAAAAAACCGATTTTTTCCAATTTTGCCCTATTTTTTATTAATTAAAAAAAATTGAATAATTATAATAATCATTCCGCAATACCCGAGGTAGATACGATAGAGGGTATGCTATATGCTAATAGTCTATACTTTGAGATAATGCAAGAAAAATCAATTTTTTTTCTTCAAATTTCTAGACTAAAATAGTGCCTTAATACTACGCGTAAACTAACGAAAATAACGAACTTATTGGCCGATTATTTCCGAGATACACTCAAGAAAGAAATTAAATTTTGAGTGGGTCGTGTGTCCGCATAGACAATGCTGTCATGTACAGTGACGATCCAAGTAGGTATGGACTCAATCAAAGGTTCAGCGCTCGATATTCAACTGTCCCTGTGCTACCGTAGTGTAAAATGTTTTACACCATGGTAGCACGAGAAGTACGTTAATAAAGCAGAATGGCGGATAGGAGCAGAGGCTTTTAGGTGAATGCACGGAACGAACGCGTTGGAAACTAGCCAATAGTTCTACCGCACTCGACGACCCTTCATGTGATTTCCTACCATTTTTATCCCTTTCTTTTCGTTCCGGCACTCCTGGCCGCCACTATTCTTGCACCCCGTTGACATTCTTCCACGTTGGCTCACCGTTGTATACATGCTCATACCAACCCTTCGCTCAATCACTCCTCCACGACAGTCCCCACCCCTCGCAGGCTATCAACGAGACTTTTCGCCGCGATAGCAAAAATTTTTTATACCTCCACGGATCACTCGACGGATTTTCTCCGTGCAAACACACCGAAAAAAATATCTTCAACAGGGAAATTCGTTCGGGGCTCTTTTCTCCGAGCATTGTTTCGCTTCCGGTCTGGAGAAAGGAAGTTGATGTGGATTTTTTTTTTCATTTGGCGTGAAATTATGCGCAACGTAAGTGATGAGCGTATCTAGCCGCGGCTTATCCTAGAGCTTCATTTTTGGAATAGAAAAAAATTACAAAAAATGAAATGAATGAAAACAAAATTCTCGGCACCACGTTTTTTTTAATCTGGAGGACGTATAATTCGGGCAGTTTTCATTTGATTTGCTTGAAATTTTAACTGCATAGTCCAGTCGAGATAGGTCTAAAATTCGATTAACCTGGAATTAATTCCGGGCTTCGATTTTCTTTTTTTATACTTAGGGGGGGGGGGGGGGTTGTTGGTAGTGTAAATCTCGATTTTCGGGAAAATCCCCCTGGTGCGTTTGCCGCCATCTTGATTTGAAGAGGGATTTTTTGTTTTTCGAATAACTCGCTTAATTTCAACCTTAGAGTGAAAATGATCATATCAAAAGTTGTGGGAAATGTAATGCCCCATAAGTTTGGTGATTATAGTTTTTATCCTCGGATCGATATTTATAGAGTTACACTGCAAATAGGGGTAAAAAGTTCACCCCTAAATTAAGTATAAGTCCGAAAATATTGATCCTAGGGTAAAAATGGTACTGACCAAAGTTGTAGAAAATAAATTTTCCTACCCGATTACTCCATGACATTTTTACGATAAACTTGATAATCAACGAAATAACTGAACATAAAAAAAAGTTCACCCCTAAATTAAGTATAAGTCCGAAAATATTGATCCGAGGGTAAAAATGCTAATAACCAAAGTTGGAGGGAATAAAATTTCCTATGTGATTATTTATTACTATATTTACAATAAACTTGATAATAAACGAGATAAATTTAAAAAAAAAAACGTTTTTTACCCCTTTTAGCAGTCTAACTCTATAAATATCGATCCTAGGGTAAAAATTATAATCACCAAACTTGTGGAGAATTATATTTCCCATAACTTTGAATACAATCATTTTCACTCTAAGGTTGAAAATAAGCGAGTTATTCAAAAAACAAAAAAAAATCCCTCTTCAAATCAAGATGGCGGCAAACGCACCAGGGGGATTTTGCCGAAAATCGAGATTTACACTACCAACCACCCCCCCCCCCCCCCAAGTATAAAAAAAGAAAATCGAAGCCCGGAATTAATTCCAGGTGAAATCCTACTTCGACTGGACTAGCAGCTCCTTAGATAGATTATCTAAAGAAGTAAACACGATTTTGACGATTCGTCAACGATTTTCGTTTTTATAAACAAATTCAAGTCGATTTTGTACCGAAAAAATGAAAAATTTATTCCAAATGTTGCCATTTTGCGAAAGATCCATATTTTTTAATAATCGTGTGTAATTCCTTAGCAAAACTAATGTGAATAACGTTTTTTTTGTTATTCGTGCTAGTCTATAACATTTTTGCGATCTCCCGCAGAGCGCCCAAAACGCTCTTGGCAACGACTGAGCCACCATTTTCTATTTTTATTCATACAATTTTTGTTACGAAGGTCAACACATGTAGAATAAACTTTTCAAACCTCATTCTGATTGCTTTTTTAGCATTGTCAAAAAAAATTCCAAAAAGTGTCGTTTTTCGGCGAGCCACGGAGATGTAACGCCTTAAATACATTTTTCAGGTTACGTTCACGTGTAAAATTTTATGCCGGGCAATCGATGTGAATCAAAACTGGCCCTGTATCAATAATTCACAAATTGCAAAGTAGATAATCAAGCTGCGCACCCCCTAGCACTTCAAATTAACGCTGCTAACAAACTGTTTGTCGTAGAGAGAATTTTATTTTTGAGATCGAACGCTCGAGAACTGAAGAATGGAATAGGCTTTGCGAGAAAAACCTAATATAAATTTATCGCCGTAAAAAATGCGATTGAACAGAACAAGAAAAATTATGTTAGCATTTGTCACTAATAATGTGGGGTGTGCGGTACCCATTTGTAGGGTCCTAGGGTTAAGGGTGTATTCCTCTCTGGAGACTTCAAAAAATCGTTTTTGGCATATTATTATACTGTGAACTTTGAAGAGTATTTTAAGACCAACCGGACCCTGAAATTCTAAAAATTGACGAAGTTACACCTATTTTAGTGGAACAGTGTGCGTCGGATGCGTCAATTGCCGCGATCCGTCGGGTTTAAACGCGATTATCTCGAAACTGCATATCTTGACACGGCGGGATCGATATCATGAGTAACTTTCACACTATTGACTTGAATTTACACAGTTAGCGTTCAAACAATAGTCAAGTTCGGTTTACGATCGCATTTTTTAATTGGATAAACAATGTTAATAATGTGTTAATAACAATGACTTCAGCATGCTGTTTTTCAAGAGAAAAATGAGGTTTTGTTTGGAGAAACTGTCATTTTTTCGTATTTTTCGAAATTTCGAAAAGTGGATCGTGAACCCATAGCCAGTTGGATGTATTCGAAGAATTTTTTTTGTTTTTTTTTTTCGTTTCAGATTACATTTGAGCCTGGTAGAGATCCCGCCATTTCGGGCCTCGCCGCTGGAGGACTGCAACGCCGACTGCAGCACCACGAACACTTTGAAAGATTTTCTTCCGAAAAAATTAACCTCAAACCTTCCTTAAATTGTAACCTCAAACCTGTTTACAACATGCTGGGAAAAAATTAATTCATTCCAACCAATGTGTTCCTATAAAAAATTCATCGTTCTGACCCTTTAAATTAGGCTTCAAGAGCGGGATACCCCGTTGAGCATATTTTTTTTTCAATATTGAAATAGGGATACTAGAACATTTTCGTAGCCAAAGATTCTTTCGACTAGTATTTCCTTAAGGCGTTAGGCCACAGTAAGGGGTATGAAATCATGTGCGAATTTAACCTCTTCTTATGAAAAAGTGATTCACTCATAAAATTAATTACACATCTATTTAGTATGAATATCAAGCTGTTAGGATTTTTTTTTTTCGATGTACAAAATGGCCGACTACTCAAAACTTCTCAAAGCAGCTTTTTTCCAATTGGCGTGACAAATAACTTCAATAATGTTCACTCGATTTACTTCAAATTTTAAAGTCATGTTCCAAATTGCATTTCGCAGAGAAGTACGTACGGAATTACTGATTAATCAAAAACGTTTCATTTTATGAGCAGTTTATTCGCAATTATAACGAAATTTTTCACTGAAAATTCATTTCTCAAGTTCAAATACCTACAACTTTTGAATAAAACAATATTTTTCAAATTCCGTACGTACTTATCTAGGTATTCTAATGTAGATTGACGAGAATTTTTGTTTTTTGTTCTAAGTGAAAAATTGGGGATGCTAAATGTCACGACGCGGAGCGCTTAAAAAAAAGATAAAAAAAGAAAATATTAGTATTCGGCCATTTTGTACATCGAAAAAAATATATATATATCTTTTCTAACAGTTTGATATTCATACTAAATAGACGTATAATTAATTTTATGAGTGAATCACTTTATCATACGAAAAAAAATTGTTAAATTCGCACATGATTTTATACCTGTTACTGTGGCTTAACGTCTTAATGTCAGTCAATATCCACAAAAACAAAATTTTCTTCTATCACATAAACAGCTCGAACCTTTCAGCAGAACGTTCCGAGTGCTGAGGCTCGTAAAGCGTAAAATTTCCTACTCGTCTTCTCACCTTAAAGTCTCCCACGCACGTTGGTCCGCCGAGACTAAGATAAGAGAAAGATGATGAAACGTGAATGGGAGAATCTTGACTCTCACCCTACATACACGCAATCTTGAACAACGAGAAATTACTCGCGCAGAAGCGGAACGAGAATACATAGCGTTTTCTAGTTCTCGGAAAAAGGGGTATTTTTTTCGTTTGATTGTACACTGTTATTTTGCTAATGGCCACGTGATTCTCACAACTTTATTGCAACCTGCGCGAGTGTTGCACAACTTTCCGTCGTCGTCTCGTCGGGTCGGGGGCTCTCAAGATATTGGGAAAGCGTGCGCGCAGCGCGCCCAACTATGTGCAGACTGCGATCCTGTCACGTTATGGTTACACATGTACGCTGGAAGTTTCAGGTGGGCTGTCAGTGGTACTGTGAAAAAAAAACGAATAACAGACACGAATTTTCGAGCACCGCCCCTCACTTGATCGTAAATCACCCTTGTCTCTCGGACTTTCTGAAAAAGAATTGCAACCGAAAATCTCGAAATTTATCGTCCCAATTACGTAGTTTGCGAACTGTGCATTCGACCAATTCTACAGAATGCACTTCTCTCTCTCTCTCTCTCTCCTTTTATCTTCATCTCTTTCTTGCTTTCTCGCCCTCGCTCTTCTTCTGTCTCTCTCGGCTATTCTCGTTTAACAAATGGAATTCTCTCAGTATTCACGTCTCCACAGAGAATAACTCTTGCCCTATCTGGGTGATAACCCACATCTCCCAAGTTATTGTTCCCAATCCACATTACGTGAACTAATTACGAAAACATAACGGTTTTCATCAGCACCGCGTCTGAGGTACCCGCGTATAGCGAAGTAGACAAGTATATCGGTTATTCCACGATGTAAGGAAGACTGCAAATTTGGATCTCGTATCGTTAATTGCTGTTTTAATATTTCCTTCTGAATATCTCTAGGAGTTTTAGGTATTTATAGTTATTTATAGGCGTCAAAAAATCCTGAGGAAATCCAACGTACAGAAGGGGCTCTAGTAACTGTAATTGCGAATAATTTTGCCGAAAATGTATTGCTGATTTTTTCAAATAAACGTTTGGAAACATTCTCTACGTTTGGTATGTATAAATGGACTTTGTATTCGGAAATTCTTTTTTTGTGCGTTCCACCATTTTACTAATGTATATTGATGGAAAGATGCGTCAATAATTGGAAAATGAATATTCTAGATATTTACGAAGGTTCTACTAATGTATTCAAGTGCAAATCTATCCCTAATATTGAGAAAATTTTAAGTATACACGAGACTCTATAGGGTAAGTCCGGGGTTGCCCACGGTTTCTTCAACGATCCGTCAAAATAAAAGTACAGACGTTTCTTAACTTATCTTCATTTGTAATTTAACTTTGAACACATAATTTTAAGATAATTAACGAAATTAAAACAAACTCCCATCAGATCAACCTTAAAATTACAATTTAAAAACAATCACGATTGGCTATCTCTTCCGGAGTATCCGGGTGTGATGGTCATTGGAGTAGAGGTGAGATGGCCAGTCACCCAGCATTATGCTCTCGGTGTTCTCTTTGGTTTTATGTTTTGACTCTTAATTTTTTTTTCTTTTGTCCACATCTAGAACACATATCATCAAATCATTTCTGCCATGGGTATAGGCAAACTGCGGAAAACCTATACCAACACAACCGATCCCAGGTTCGCTTCCAAGTTTCTGAGCTAGTCGCGTTTCGTCGAGAAATAAATTCATAGATATTCAAAATGAGTGTATCTTAGGGGCGGAGATACCTTTAGGCGAGGAGAAAATTAGCTGATTATAACGTTTTTTTTTAAAGGAAAGTTTTCCTAACCATTTTTGAGACTTAGGGTATGATTTATCACTACTTTTGGCTGTCACGTCATAAGTATTTTTTTTTATAAATCTTTAAAAATGGCGGAGGTATAGCATAATCTTCTAAACTGCATTTTCGAAACTAGCGTGATGAATTGCTAAGAAACTAATCGAGCGATTCAGATGAAATTTGGCATATATGTTTCTAACCTTAGTGTCTAAAATATGACGCTAAATTTTCTTGAGAATTAAGAAAAAAAAGTATTTTTTATTGCCAAGTGTAGCCATTTTTTTGGAAAATTCAATCGTTTTGTTTCAAAGCGTACCATTTCATCGATTTCCAACATTTATGACTTTTTCTTAGTTCACATTCTGCGTACGAGTGTTAATGAGAGAAAAATCTTCGTTGGTTTTTCTTAGACTAATCCCGCCAACGCTATATATCACGCCGTCTGACATCATCCGCCGCAACCCGTTTCGGAGACCGTGTCATACCTCCGCCATTATTGAAGATTAATAATTAAAAAATACTGTGTAACGGCCAAAAGTGGTCATAAAACATACCCCAAGTAAAAAAAATGGCGAAGAAAACTTTCGTTGAAAAAAAAATCATGAAAATCGGCCAATTTTTTTTCTCGCCCAGAGGAAATCTCCCCCCACGAAGTCGCACCATAAATTATAACTTCCGGGACGCGCGTGACGAAGTGTTCAAAGACACAGCCCAGTTTGACGCGATTGCGCAAGGAATAATTCGCCGCGTACGAGCTGTCGACCAGGACTGCTGCGCATATATGCCGCCTTGAAACGTAAATACGAGCGTTTCAGAGTGAGGTGAACGAACAAGCGAAATGATGGAGTGCTTGAAAAATCCGCACTGCCAGACAATATCGTTGGAAAAGCCAACGTTGCCCTACACTTTATCACGTGCAACGGTAACCCTTTTCGCCCCGGTACACACAATGTCACACGACGTAATTTATACAACCGCACGATGCGCTCTGCCCACTAGAGGGCTCATGCAACTTTCGAGCCCTGTATACCGGAACACATGGCAAACCTCCGTAGGCTTCACGACGACGTTATACGGCTGACAACGACCACCGGAGGTGTTATTTTGATGAACGTTCCGGATTTTCCAGCCTCCTTGTATAAATACCGTACGCACTCTTGCGTGGACGTTCGTACCAGTAACCATAGCGCCGTGCAAATTCAAACGAAAAAAAAAACCTATCGACGTGTTTCTTTTTGTTGTTCTTTTAATCGTTATTTTTATTTTAGGGCTCATCGCTGGTAACGGGTCGAAAAATAGCTGATTTTCGCGATTTTTTTTGTTCGATGGCTGAAATACGCCCATCTGTCTGATTTTTTTCATGTCAAATCAAAGCACTCATGAAGAACAGAGAATACATTTTTAACCCGTGATATGCAAGAATAAATGTAATCGAATTAAACCCCCGAATAAACTGTAATCGCTTTTCCGGTACCGTCCGTATGTAAATCTGGATATTTCAAGACCTGCCATCCTTTTATCCAGTTAAAACAGTCGAACATTTTTGAAAAAATTCATGCCAGTGTTCAAAACATTGACTTCAATATATCAATCATAAAATTATGGAAAAATATATTTTTTTTCATTTATTGTTTGTTAAATAAGTGAAGCAAGTTATTAGGCAAGTAGTTTTGTCTCGGATACGAAATACCCAGGTTTGCAGACGAAATGTTAAACATTTAATTTTTTTTATATCTTTTTAACCCTTAATAGTCACACTGGGTCCACGAGACCCGAACAAATTATTTTGATGCCGTACAACTTTTTTTTCCAATAAAACATACATTTTTTATATGCGTAAGCGTTAAATTCTTTCCTTCTAAATTGCACCTGCGTTGGATGTAATAAATATACTTTTTGAAAAGACCACAGAAATTGCTATCTCTATTTCAAAGTACATTGTTTCCAGATTATAAAACCATTTTTTTGTCAATTATCACAAGAGTTACGGCAATTTTTGTAAAAAAAAGTCATTTTTCACGTTTTCTTTGCAGAATTTTTTTTGCATATTCAAAATTTAATTTTCGATTTCTAACCAATATCCTTGTATTAAACAAGGTTCAAATTATACCTCACTATTTTTTCATATCGCTCAATGCATTATTTAATTATTTGTAACAATTTTAAAACGCCTGGGTCCCATCGACCCAGTATGACAATAACGTGATTCCAGCTAAGTGTGATTACTAAGGCTTAACGGTTATTAATGTCGTCGAAAAAAAGGAGTCTAATAACTAAGTCTAAATATAATAATATAATATATATTACTAAATAAGTAAGTATATATAATAGTGTAATATAATAATATAATAATGTGATATATAATACTAAATAACCGGTGCGATGGTCTAGTGGTTAGCGTGCTCGCCACTAAGCCAGCGGACCGGGAGGTCCCGGGTTCGAATCCCGGTCGCGTACATTTCGTCGTAAAATGTTTTTCTTCGGCATTTCGCGGCGAAATAAGACTAGTTCCACGACCGGGGGGCGAATTCGATGACCGGCTGTGTTGGTATAGGTTTTCCGCAGTTTCCCTATACCCATGACAGAAAATGTCATAATGTGTGTACCTAAGGAAAAAACCAATAAAAAAATATAATACTAAATAACTAAGTCTAAAATAGGAGCCGTAAATATTATCTGAAACAAAATTTGTAAAAAGATTATTAATCAGTGTGAAAGCCGCTATCTTGCTATGGAGGTTTTTTCGAAATCAAAATTGACAAAATGACGGTGGTTTGAAAAGAAAGTATCGAATTTAGCCTAATTTTTCGACAGTTTTTCGTTCATAAAAATATAGAAATAAAAAAAGCTTTCATAGCAAGATGAAAAAGGGCGTGAAGAATGCTGTGTCAAAATTTGAGACGGATAGCTTGAAAACTCTTCCTTTGAGAGTGTGCACCATTTTGAAAAACGACGTTTCGAGAAAAACGCGTTTTATGTTTCGAGTGCGTCTATACTATGGGATAGTGTAGACGATTCGAGTGCTATACTATGGGATAGTGCAAAAAAATCGATTTTTTGTAAATTTTACACTGTTATGATCCCTTAATTTCGTTAATATCGGCGACTCGAACCCGCAACGAGGTCCGATTGAAGCCACTCTTGTAATCGAAACATACAGAATTCTGGGCACGTTGCTTTCGTAATGAAATTACTCGCTTGGATCAATAATGTTGAAGGTGTTCCGTAGCAAGACTGTTGATATAATTGGGAAAAAATGTTTGGAGCCAGACATTGAAAAAACGATGTCCCTTTCCGTGGTTCGTTTATTGTTTAGTTGATAAGTAGGCATGTGTTTATTCGTTAATGATTTATGAGTGGAGATTTGAGGGAGACTGCACGGAAAAAAAGAAACAGCGAAAATCACGGTATAAACCGCATAAAAAACAGGGTGCCATATTTCTTTTTACAGTAAACCAGAGTAATGTAAATCCTGTCCTACAAAAATTACGAATTTTCCTGTACACGCTGGGATTTTTACAGTTACACCGGCTTATTTACAGTTCGGTATTGTGAATACATCGGTGTTTTCAGTAAAAATATTCAACTGTAAAATTTACATGAGATCACTGATTTATATACTGTAGGCAAACTGCAAGCGTTACAGTGTACACTGTATTGAGTGCAGAGTGATTCATTATATTGTACAGTGTGGCGCGGTAATTTTACTCTTCTTTCGACAGTTCGTGACGTAATCTGTGCACTCTGAGATTTTTACAATTACACTGATGTATTTACAGTTTGGTATTGTTAATAAATCAGTGATTTCAGTAAATATATTCAATGGTAAAATTTAAATGAGGTCATTGATTTTTATACTGTACGTAAAGTGCAAGTGTTACAGTGTACACTGCATTGAGTACAAAGTGATTCATTAAATTTCACAGTGTGGCACGGTAGTTTTATTCTTCTTTCGACAGTTCGTGACGTTATCTGTGCACATTGAGATTTTTACAGTTACACCGGTTTATTTGCAGTTTGATATTGTGAATATATCAGTGATTTCAGTAAAAATATTCAACTGTAAAATTTAAATGCGATCACTGATTTGTATACTGTACGTAAATGAGGCACGAGGTGAGGCACGAGGCCAGGACACAAAGGATTGACAGTTAGTAGTGCGTGGTTGATGGGACGCGGACATCGAAATTTGTGCGACAGAATTCAAGAAATTAAGGTAAATGGCCCAGTAATCGTCACCTTAAGCAGATTGCTTTGCTTGACTTTGCAAATTTATATAGCTCAACTAGGAAAGTGAGCAAAAGTTATTTTAAGTCGTTCTTAATCAGTTTTTTATTACGAAGAAGAAGGTCTTTGTGAAATTCCCGTGCCTGGTACAGTTTTCGAGAAAATATTTCGTAAAGGTTATAAGATGCTATTGTACGAGTCATCGTCATGCCACCATGACAGTTGGTCTGGTAATCGCCATGGCAACGTCCCACTAATCGTCACATGCGTTCAAACTGCTTTGAGGCCTTAGATACCTTTGAAAAACAAAGTTTTTTTTAAAATTTGTTTCAATTATGTATAAACATGTCGAAAATAATATGCAAAAGTTATTTTAGGTGGACATTTTTTTAAGGTTTTTCGTTGGAGGTACCTACAGATATGTGAAACAAAGCGTCTAAACCTCATTTTGATTGCTTTATAAGTATTTTTCAAAAAATCCTAAAAAGCCTTGTTTTCCGATCATCCAAAGGTATATAAGGCCTTAACTAATTATGCAAAGGTTCGTAGGACTTTGTTGACTCGATTATGTCTGCATATAGAACGGCAGAATAACAAAGGATTGCCAGTTAGTAGTGCGTGGTCGATAGGATGCGAACGTTGAAATTTGTGCGATATAATTCAAGAAATTATAAAAAAGAGAGAATTATTTACAAAAAGGTACCTTCTTGTGTATGTAACTGATTTTTTTTTATTTTCCACACATTTTTTTCAAACTTATTTTATGGATAATCTTTTTTTGTGTGTCTACATAAACTCTGTCGATATAACTGGCGCATTCATTGTACATAATACAGATCAACCGACTGTCAAATGACAAGTTTTGTTAAATTTATATTACAGTGCTGAAGTGTCAAAATTTACTATTGACTACACTGTATTTTGGACCGTCTAGAGTTTGGTAAAAAGCGGAACATGGCACATTTTTTCTGGATACCTGGTTGATAGAGTGAACAAGCCGTTTAGTGGACTTTGTTCTACATATCGTCGAGTATCTTTAGACATTTTTCCAAAGTCAAAGGAGGAGGACTCCTTGGAATTTCGTTACATCTGTTTCAACTGCAACAGTCTCGCAGTTGCTGCAGTTTTCGATCTACCCGTGCAAAAATTGTCGTAGGGATCCAATTGGATTCTCATTTGTTCCTACTTCCTGATAAAGATCCAAAGGGTCATCGCATTCGACCGCTATACTAAAACGTCATAATCGTATATTGGATTCTTATCTGGATTCCTCATTGGAATTTACGAATCTAATTGGAATCCTAGAGGATTCACAAATTACCGAACAGGATCCGATACGATTGTTCATGAATCGCAACGCATTCGGTAAGTTTAATTTTTCTAAACAAAATTAGAGATATACAAAATGCGTAGATCTTAACTATAAACCGAAATTTGCGGAATGTCGGACTATCTGTACAAAACAAAGAACCTATACAGGGGTTTAGGCGTACCCCAGCACTTTAAATCAACGCTGCTAACGAACTGTTTGACAGAGAAAGTTTTTTTCATTCGAGCGCTAAAAACTGAAGAAATTAATAGTACATAAGGTAAATGTCCACATTATTGAACAGGTCCCAATTATTAAACACTATCTTGTATTTTTATTATTTCTCATTCACCTGCATGCATTTACTTATTTATAAAAATTTAATTACATATATGGAACTTTCAGCTATCGAAATGTTACCTTACTTGTGCAAAAAAAGCTTTAATTAATAGAGAAAAAAATTATTTAACCAGCAACGGTGACCCGATTTGACGTCTCGTGGTAACTGCTTATCGTTTTTGCTAAGACGATTTTATGCGTAAGGGCATAAAAAATTCAAAAACTGACGCATCTCAAAAAGTAAAGGCGTTTTCGGTTCCTCAGAAAATTTCTTACAAATAACAATTAAATTTTTTCTTTAATTATTTATTTGTTAAAAAATACGGTGTTCGATCATTGGGACACAGAAAATGCAGTGTGTCCCAATTATTGAACACTCGAATTCTCCAAGATGACTTCATCAAACCCATCAAAACATCGAGACAGTTAACGTGTGACAGATCGTGTGAAACGGATTTATTCAAACAAAAACTGTAAGTTCCTGAATACATTTACCTTTATTCTTTTAATAATAACTCTAAGATCGTCATATATATTTTTTATTTGTAATTTCGTGCAATGAACATAAAAAGAAAAGTAAAAAGAGAATATAACCTAAATGTAACCTAAAAATACGAATGTAATGATAAATATGTTTTGCTCTCCGATATTTCAAGGAGCCAAGCTGCGACAAAATCAAACTAAAACAGAACATAAAAACGACGAAGCTGAAAAGAAATATAAAATAAAGTTCGAGTTGAAAAGCTAAAATAAACCAAATGCGAATGAACCAAACACCTGTCAAAAGAGACTAAATATATATTTTTGTATTTTTACATGATTAATAAAAGATTATTTAAGTGTTTGATTTTTCTTTTATTTCTTAATATTGTACCCAAAATAATATTTTCAGAAGGGAAAAAGAATTCTCGAGAGTGTTCAATAATTGGGACATTTGCATGCTTCACATTGTTATTCTTTTTTTTTTCATTTGAAATCATTTAAAAATAATTTAAAGGGTGATTTTTCGAAAGTAAAAATATCAAAGTATCATTTGACCATGAAAACGATGGTTTTTTCTTGATGTTATATTTTTTTCTCACCGAATTCAATCCCCCAGATCCTTAGCTGTTCAATAATTGGGACATTTACCTTACGAGACAAACCCAATATCCATTTTCCGCAGTGCAAAATGCGATTGAACAAAGCGAGAAAAATGATTTTAGCATTTCTCACTAATAATGTAGGGTTTGCGGTACTTAGTGCCAGATTTATACTTTTCTTAAGGGGAGATATACACATAGATGGTCGAGGTCGAGGATTTAGAAGCTATGAACATTCCGTCGACCGTAGAAGACCTACACTTTGGGCCTGGTATCGATGATTCCATGTAAGTTTACAAATTTCATAATTTATGCATTCCCAAATTTTCAAACGCGTTTTTCTCAAAACCACGTTTTTGAAATCGGTACCCAAAATTTCTCGAAAACCAATCAACCGATTGCCTTGAGGTTTTTTGTGGTTATTCTATCCACCATTATCTAGTACTTCTCATGTGATTTTTTTTCCGTTACTTAGTTTTTGTTTTATAGGCAAAATAATAACTAATTTTTGGCCCAAAAATCACTATTTATGTTCAAACGTCCGCCATTTTGTCATAAATCGATATTTTCAAAATCGGCTATGACAAGTACTGGATTATAGTATCTAATTTAATAATCTTTTTGGTTTTTTTTCAGATGATTTTTGAAGTAACACTAGTGGGTACCGTATACGCAGATTTTTTTATGACGATCCAAGGATCATACAATATAGTTGTATATTTTTGATATTTTTAAATAAAGAAAATTAAACATATTTTTGCATGTATATACTTTTAGATAATTAAAACCTCAATTCGAAATTTCAAATAGTTTTCCTGAAAAAATTCACAAAAATGGCCTTTTTCCGGCTCCTAGGTGTATATCTCCCCTTAAGTATAGGCCACTTGCCTTTGTGCCCCCCCCCCCCCTCCTATCTTAAACACTTGTATTTACGTAGAGCTTTTTAGGTGTCTCTAAAATTTGCTGCCCCCTAAAGTCTGCCACCCCTAGCTGCCTATACGACCTATTGGCAAATCCAGGACTGGCCATGTGTAGCGTGCTAGGGTTGAAAAAGTATAAATCTTATCTTGAAAGTATAGATCTCTATAAACTGTATATCTTAAAAATCGATTCCAATCACATAATTGAAAATCCACTGTATTTATCGTCTGTCTTTTGTTTTACTGCACTTTGACATTATTTCGCCATACACGGACACGCTCAAGAAGCCAAGGTTATGTTTCAACACGCCGATTTGTTTGTCCTAACTTTTCACATACTTTCGATTCGAACGTGGTAAGAATTCTCAAACGGCGTCCATCGGAGAACAGTGCGGAATCCAATTGGATCCCAACGAGGACTCCCTATGTGCGGTGTGCCTAACGAATCCCTTTAGAGATGTGAGTACATCTTGGGACTCCCGAACACATTTGTGCACGGTTTCGTGAAAGAATATTTTTTTGAGCGATCCAACAAATTCCTGTTGAGGATTTCAAACAAAAATTCTCAAACGACGTCATTGGGAAATAGCGCGAAATCCACTTGGATTCCAATGTGGACTCCCATACCCTATAGGGATTTGGTAGGATCTGGGGACTCCCAAACAAATTTCTGCACCGCTATAAGCATGACATTTTGCAAGTAGATGCTTCAGATGAGGATCGCGATTAATGTATAGCTAAATCATTTTTTTTAATCTTTGAAAAAATGTTTAGGTTTCTCATCCTTTGTGTAAAATGTAGACGAATTTTTTTTTCGCCCACCCCATCGAGTCAAGTATTATTGGCCAGGTCTATCAAGATGAAATTAAGATTCCACTCCCCACTTTCCATTTTTAACCCCCGTTTGCGAAATATCAAGCTATAAGTGATGTACGACGGGTCCTTTTCTTCAACTTTTCAAAAATGGATTTGGAGAACTGAAGAAATTTTAATAATCAACATTCGATTTGAACTTTCCTCAAAAATTATTTCTCTTCCTCTTTATTTCGCCTGTACCATTGGAGTAATATGATTGCCGATTGTCGAGTAAAATCGAAATTGATATGTAATACATGATCGTGGTGTAACATACGTAATAATAATAACTAAATATTAATTATACATTGAAGCTTTAAATGAATGCATAAGCAAATGACTATGGAACCCTACTTCATTTATATAGACCCTTTCCTTTCCTTGTCTCTCGATGTCCCAGTTTAGCTATTTCAGTTCTTGCGTAAATTCCTGACAAGGAACATCACTTGTGTGAACGGGCACGGAACGGACACTTATGTCCACCCTCAATTTTTTTGAACCTCATATATGTGATGAAGTATTGAAGACACGTATTTTTTTAAGAGCGGAAAAACTGCTTCAAAGGTGGCAACCACCCCTCAAAAAAGGCGTGCCACCCATCAATTCGATTTTTTTCAAATCTTTTATAGTGAATTTTTCTTTACAATAGATGAATTTTGATTTTTGTTTCATTCAGATTGGTGGACTGTTTCTGGGTAAAACTGCAGAATCATCCCTCGACACGCCTTTCTTTAAGGGTTGGTTTCCCCCCTTAAAACCGTGTTGCTGCCGATAAAAAAACATGTGTCTAATACCCGAGCGGAAAACGTAACTCATCACCGCCCAGTCACAAGCTAGTAAAGTGATGTTTCGAATCGCCATTAGCTAGCCGTCTTAGCGATTGACTACCCAGCCTTGTAACGCTTTGGTCCTCTAGTGACTGAATACAAAAAATTAGATGGTGACTAGATAGAAAGAAATATCTCACGGCTGTATTATATTTCTGACCTAGCCATGACCTAGTTTTTCAGCTAGCGACTGGGAACAAAAAATGAGGTGGCGATTAGAGAAAAAAAAATTGCGGCTACATATTTATATTTTCGTGATTTTTTTGCACATTATTTACATCATTGGACCCTTTTACGATATTCTTCCTTGTTCGTTAATTAGGGTTATGATATTTGCGCTGTAAATATATTAATGGTTCAATTTTAAACTATCCCAGACAAACGCTTACGCCGTAACGTGGTTTCGATCCCGGGACCTCTGGGTGATGAGTTGTGACGTTGTCCACTGAGCCAGTTCTACTTGTTTAATTTTTGAATTTTCTTATCGTCTACATATGTTACACTACACAATGTCAGATTATTGAAAAATGGGTGGATTAACAAATGTAAATAACATTATCGGATCAATGACTCAATTGCGTTCGCATTGAGAGCGATAATCGCATACAATTACATAACCTTAAATTGTATTTGTCCGATCATTTATTCCGGCTAGTGCGGTCGCAGTTGGTAAGTGTTGGCTACGTCATCGCGAGATACCGACGTGAGGATTTTATTCATTCGCAACGTCATCCGTAACTCAAGTTGCTTCACCAACCATGAGCCAGTCGCTCGATGGAACTACACGTATTCACATAACTACACTTTGTCATTTGTGACCAAGATCGGCTGGGCAGTGACTAGCCAAGGGGTGCACAGCCGCAGTTAGCTGGCTAGGCCATGGCGAGATACCTACTTGAGAATTTTTGCATTCGCAACGCCGTCTGTAACTCAAGTTGCTTAGCCAGCCACGAGCCAATCACTCGATGGAACTACATGTAGTCACATAACCACACTTTGTAATTTGTGACCAAGATCGGCTGGGCAGTGACTAGCCAAGGGGCGCATAGCCACAGTTAGCTAGTGTTGGGTAGGTCATGACATCATGCCCGCTTGAGAATTTTTTTCTTTTGCAAAGCCATCTAAAACTCAAGTTAGCTAGCCAGCCATGAGTCATTCGCTCGATGGAATTACACGTAGTCACATAACCTCACTTTGTCATTTGTGACCACGATCAGCTGGGCAGTGACTAGACAAGGGCTGGATAACAAAACATTCACAATATTTCTAGCTCATGGCGAGCCAACCATTGGCCAGTTTGTATGAGCTCAACTGGGCGAGCCAGTTACTAGGTCGTAACTCAGACAGGATAGAACAATTTCTACGCGGGTAGTTTTCAATGCTTTATCACACAAATGAGCGTCAACAACATCGAAGGCGGACACTTAAGGATGTATTGCTCGTACATTCCCTACCAATAGTGAGTTTCGGTGAGAATTTTGTGTACTTTGCGATAACATTAAGATCCGAAAAAAAATCGACTGTATTGAAGATGCTAAGAACATTGGTTTTGAATAATAAGAATGCCAAAAATTTATAAATAAATTATTTAAACAAAAATTGGTTCAAAAAATCTCCGGGAAACTTGTTTTTTTGTGACATTAAATGAATAAATTTTCAAAGAATTTTCGCTCTATTTCGAAAATCCCGTTTTTGAATATATCAGGGCTGTGCCTATGACACTGTTCGTTCAATACCCCGGACACTCCTTGGATTTAATATGGAACATTGCTCCGAAAACATATTGAAAATGTGTGACTCTTCATCCACTTTTTCTAATTTAGAAAATTAGAATGAAAATAGAAAGAAAATTTTTAAAAAATTCATACCTATTCAGAAAAATCTACGAATTCATTTTATAATATAAAAAAAGTAGTTCACTGGAAATTTGTTGAACAATTTTCTTTCAACAATTTACTTATAACTTTTTTGCATTATTATTACCGGAAATCAATGTTCTTAGCAACTTCAATGTGGTTGATTAAAAAAATTTAATCTCTTCCCAAAGTATTCAAAATTCTCGCCGAACTCACTTTCGGTAGGGAATGTACGGGCAATACATCCTTAAGGGGAGGGTAGGGGTTTCAGCGTGAAAAAAAACACTTTTTTGCGAATTTTTTCATCGATTTGGATAGAGTCAATTTATTAAAACCTTTTGCACATTGTTAAGTGTCATTTCAAGAACATTCCGTGAAATTTGTACGCGAAAATATCCACAAACAAGCCGGCGACAAAGCTTTTCCAAAAACGCCTTTGGAGAAACACGATTTGCGGTGTTCACTGTATCTCAGCTAGAAATTATCTGAAATCAAGTACCATTAAGGGCGGGGTAAAGTATTAAAATTTTTTTTTTCATTTTTTTTTAAATTTTTAAATGAATGCATAATATATCAAGAATATTGTGTTAAAATTTCAAGTCGATCGGAGTAACATTGACGAAGTTATGAGTATTTGAGCGTCTATTGCTCCATGCCGTTCTCTTCTCTTCTGCGTTTTTCAAACCGTTTTTCTGAGACTTGTCATATTTGAAGTCCGTGTGCACGATAACTCAAAATCTACTGGACCAATCGCTTTGAAATTTTGTACAGTACTTCTTCACATAATTCACCAGGTATTGTCGAGAGCTTTTTTTGTTTTTTTAATAATTACTAATTTTTCAACAACAATTTAGCCGATTTTTTTTAGCGAAAATCGGGTTTTTGGCTCCCAAGTGCTATGAAAAATCGAAAAATCGAAAAAAAAAATCCTCCCGTCATTACCTCGAGAAACATCTCCTTTAACAAATGCATTTTGATTTTTTTGTTTCAAATGATTCTGTTGCGAGTTATGGTGCACACCGCAAACCAACTTTTTTTCGAGGCGCCTCCGGGGTTTAATTTTCACTCGCTCAATTTTGAATATTTTGCAATGCAAATTTAGGAGAATGTTGTTCAAATGTTACTTTATTGTATGTAAATTTTTCAATAAACGAACACTATTCGTTACGCCAAAAAAAAATCTTAAAAACGTGCCTTTTTTCGCCGAATTAACTTTACCCCGCCGTTAAAATTTAGTCAAAGTATCACCAAATCCTCCCTCCAACGAGCTTTGATAACTTTTATTTTTTCATTTCAAAATTTTTGGTGATCATGTAAAGTGAAAAGTGCTATTTTTCACGAAAAATTCCGCCATTTTGGGGGTTGAAAACCCCCTCAATGTAAAAAAAAATCTCAAACTAACCGTTCGGGGGAGGTATTTAATATGTAGAAAGTGTGTACCAAGTTTGAAATAAATCCGCCATGTAGTTTTCAAATGTCAGTGAACACGGACTTTGAAAAAGTGGTTTCGAGAAAAACCCGGCACCGCCTTGTCTGCGGATATTTTCGCGTACAAATTTCACGGAATATTCTTGAAATGACACTTAACAATGTACAAAAGGTTTCAATAAATGTACTCTATCCATGTAGATGAAAAAAAATCGCAAAAAAGTGTTATTTTTTCACGCTGTAACCCCTACCCTCCCTTTAAGTGATGTCTCCCGTGAGTCATGCGCGTATTTCCCACTTCGACTGATACATCCCCCACGTTTATTAGTAACAAAAAAACGTCGTGACGAAGTTTTGCAGATCAGAAATAATATTTGTTTTTCGGCAGGATGCTCATCCGGAACAGTGCAATTGCACTTTTCGCAAAAGTATTCTCGAGGCACTTCTATCGTACAGTGTCGCGATGCCATTCATCATTAAAAAAGAGGCTAAAAAATAGAGACAAAAAAGAATGCGGCAGACTCGTCGAGACAGTGCAACTACGGAGACGTCGTGATTATTCCGGCACGCCGCAATGACGAGCAGCAACGAGACCGAAGGGTGGAGTAGCGCGTTTACATATAGGCATGTGAACTCTACGTATAGACAGACGAGCTTTTGGTGCCCGCGGTGCTGTGAAGTTCTCGTTATTCTCTCGCGGTACCGTATATTCGTTCTCCTCGCTTAACTCACTCGTACCTTGGCCCTTTACGGTAATTACGGTCACGGGCGCGTGCGCGCGGGCCCCTTCACGTATCTGGTCTTCATTTCATCCAAGACAATAACCAGTTCCACGCTCTTGTTTCATATACCCACGCCGACTCGAGAATCCTTTCTTACAACGCGACAAAATGCATTGCGGAGGGAACTCCCTTTTTTTCAGGTCGACCTTACTCGCTTTTTTCGCCGTTGCGTCGCCCCTTTCTCTCTCTCGCGATCCCTGGCCAACGGTACTGTGTGCTCCGGGGTTTATCGATTCACCGATACTGTGGAATTTAGCTGCAATTAGAGACTATTTACTCCGCAAGCGGGAAGGTTCTGTAATTGGTATGCGACGGGATGTTGCTGGTGATTTCAATTTCATAGGAGACAATGCGCGTATTTAAATCGACTACTGCAATGTTGGGTAAAAATGCACAGCTTGTGTAGGGTAAGTCCGGGGTAGTTGGCCACAGTTTTTTCACGGATCCGGCATAATAAAAGTACAGACGTTTCTTCACTTATCTTCATTTGTAATTAAACTTTGAACATTCAACTTTAAGGTAATTTATGAAATTAAAACAAACTCCTATCAGATCAACCTTAAAATTACAATTCTTTAAGGCGTCTTCTCGCTTTACCATTTTAAAAAAATCGATCTTTTTATTACATTTTTCGAAATTATTGATATCCAAAAGTATCATACTAAAGTTTTATGAAGATCGGAGGAGTCTAACTGTATTTTTGCGTGTCTTTTACTTACTACCTAGATACGATTTTTCAATTAAAAAAAAATGTAACGCGTTTTTCTCGAAACAACGTTTTTCGACGGCTCGTGGATCAAATATTCGAAATTACTGAACCGATCCTTATGAAATCCTTAAAAATTATTACAATAAATGTTTATTGTCCCATTTTGGACACCCCTGGGGACAAATTTTCGAGTGTCCGAAATTGTTTTCACTAGTTTGAGGGGTTAGGCCACTGTAGAGGCCGAAAAATAGGCTTTTTGGATTTTTTTTGCAGAAAAGCTACAAAATAAATCGAGATTACCAAAAAGGGTGTTTATCATACATATCAGTGACTGTATACAATAATTTTTTGAAGCGATCAATTTCCAAATGGTGGCTGTGCCGCGTTTATCTCAAAACCGCATTTTTTAAGCTGGCCGGAAACATAACTCAGAAAATTTTCAACCGATTCACTTGAAATCTTGAATATATCTTGAAAAATATATTGTCTATGGAAGTACGTAGGATTTTTTTTTATATTGCACAGTTCACTTGTTGTTAACAATTATCTGACGCAAATTTTTGGAAAGTGCAACCTTTGCCTAAAAATCGCAACCCCTCAATACCCAAGATACATTGTTTTCACCAGTTTAATATACAAGTCTGTTATTATTTTTCGTATTGGCGTTAACACCTTAATTTTCTTTAACAGCTAGAATTATTTTGTTCTTTTTTTCAATATTGTCAAAATAATCCGATAACAAAACCAGTAGAACTCTCAAAGCGACAGCAAAAGCGTCAAGGAAAATTAATAAATTGTCGAAGAAGACAAATATCAGAGAGTTCATTTGAGAACCACGAGACGGAATGTATCACGTGTGGGGAAATATTTTATGAAGTCTAAATACAGGACGACATTTGTGAACACTTCAGGAGGCTCACATCAATATCAATCCTTACAATGTATATAAAAATTGTGAGGTTTGAGAGGCGACAAAAAAAAATCCCTCAAGCAAATTGAGGCCAATCGGCGTTTTCCAGCCGTCTCTTGAGCAGCTGGATTGAGCCCATTTTGCAAATTCATTTTTCGTCTGCATATTTGAATTTATCGATCTTTTCTTATACGATAAAGAAATGATATCAATTAAGAAAAGATATCAATCAAATAATTTTAAACATATTTTTTCCCGTGATTGAAAATTTACGATAAAAAATTACAAGTGCCCAGGTTTCTCTCGTTTCCCTACACATTCCACAGTAATTCTTCTTCAAATTCGTAAACATTGAAATTTCAATTTTGCTTACCGAAATTCATACCGTTTTCTTTAAAAAATTTCCTCGCAGTTCCATTTACAATTCGTCAATTATCGCCGCAAAAATGTTTTTATTTTAGCCACATTGTCGTTCAATAATTATCGAAAAATCATAAAAACTAACAAGGAACATCCCTCAGGTGTCCGCCTCCGATTTTGTTGAAACTCATATATGTGATAGAGCATCGAAAACTTTGAGACACGTATTTTTTTTTATCGGCGGAAAAACGGATTTAAGGGGGGAGACCGCCCCTCAAAGAAAGGCGTGTCGAGGAGTGATTTTGCAGTTTCACCCAGAAGCAATCCACCGATCTGAATGAAACAAAAACGAAAATTCTTCTAATGAAAAGCGATGAAAAATTGACTATGAAAATGTTAAGAAAAAATTAAATTAGGGGGTAAACCACCCCTCAATTTGCCTTTTTTTCACCCCACACTTAAGAGGGTTGCATGCAAATTAATAAAACAGGTATCATTTTGAAGGGCAATTAAAATTAAAGTTGACGGGTTTTTGCGTTTTGGCGGCATAGCAAATTTAAGGGGGTAAACCACCCCTAACATAAATTTATTTATCATGGTCGTTTTTTCTGTGTTTAAAGTATATCCGCTGATTTTAAATATTTCTATAAGCTACAATTTAATGTTTTACCATATGTCAAAATTATTACATTCGTCTTAAGGGGTAACTACCCCTCTAACGAGAAACATCATTAAAGTATCGGCTTTCGATTTCGTTGAAACTCATATATGTGGTAAAACATTGCAAACTATTGAACATGTTTTTTTTTGTATCGGCAGAAAAACGGTGTTAGGAGATGAAACCATCCCTCAAAGTTTCTCCCACAAGCAGTCCACCAATCTGAATGAAACTAAATCGAAAATTCCTCTAATATTAAGCGATGAAAAATCCACTACAAGAGTGTTGATTAGAAATATAATTAAAGGGTAAGCCACCCCTCCATTTGCCGTTTTTCACCCCACGCTTAAGAGGGTTTTATGAAAATTAATAAAACATGTATCATTTTGAAGGGGAATCAAAATTCAAGTTGACGCGTTTTTGCGTTTCAGCGGGACAGCAAATTTAAGGGGGTAAACCACCCCTAACCTAAATTTGTTCATTTCCATTCATGTAAAAAATCAGAAGATTTTGAAAATCCTGTTACCTTTGGCCTTGGTGAATCAAACACACATTGTGAAATACCCGGTTGCAATAATTTGGCCATTATCAGATGTGCATGGTGCAAAAAGTCGTTGTGTTTAAAGCATTTGTTTGACGATTATCATTATTGCAGGAATTATGAGCCATGATTGTTGGTGGTTGATAGATGATAGACGAGAAAAAAAAAAGTATATATCACAAGAAAATGATTTGACGGCTTATGACTGCAATACTTTTCACAAGTACTATTAATTAAATCAGCTGATATGATAACCAAATGAAATATGTCAAAATATATTAAAAACATGTTCGTTAACCGACTGTAAAACCCTTAGTTTCATTAATATGTTTACTTAAATAAACGGTAAAATAATTAAAATATACATTCCTCCACAAAACTACGTTGCTGGCTAAATTATCGCTTGATCCAGGCGCATCATCGTTCCGAAATAAACGAAGTGAGCCTTATAACTTATTCTGGAAATTATTATAATTAATGATATAGTAGAAGTGTATGTTTATTCCTATGGAGATGCTTAATGGACGTACATATTAAAATCGGAAGCGTTTCGACACGAAAATATAAGTCTTATGAGTAAGGGGTAGCTCCACGTCCCCACTCCCAAAGTACCGCTCCTAAAGCTCAAAACGAATATGCCTGCACACACAAACATAAAATTGATATTACCGATGGAATGAAAACAGTTTTAACGAAATTCGTGAAACCTTTCGCGAAACTTCAAACGAAAAGCAATTAGAGGGGGTAGTTTACCCTTAAAATGTAAAAATTCAAAACGTAATCATTTAAAAACGCGGGAGAATATTTTGAATCCGCGGATACATGTTAAACACAGAAAACATGACGGTGATGAACAAATTTATGCTAGGGGTGGTTTACCCGCTTAAATTTGCTGTCCCGCTGAAACGCAAAAACGCGTCAACTTGAATTTTGATTCCCCTTCAAAATGATACATGTTTTATTAATTTTCATATAACCCTCTTAAGCGTGAGGTGAAAAACGGCAAATGGAAGGGGTGGCTTACCCCTTAATTATATTTCTAATCAACACTCTTGTAGTGGATTTTTCATCGCTTAATATTAGAGGAATTTTCGATTTTGTTTCATTCAGATCGGTGGACTGCTTGTGGGAGAAACTTTGAGGGGTGGTTTCATCCCCTAACATCGTTTTTCTGCCGATACAAAAAAAACATGTTTAATAGTTTGCAATGTTTTACCACATTTATGAGTTTCAACGAAATCGAAAGCGAATACTGCAATGATGTTTCTCGTCAAAGGGGTAGTTACCCCTTAAGACGAATGTAATAATTTTGACATATGGTAAAACATTAAATTGTAGATTATAGAAATATTTATAATCAGCGGATATACTTTAAACACAGAAAAAACGACCATGATAAATAAATTTACGTTAGGAGTGGTTTACTCCCTTAAATTTGCTATGCCGCCAAAACACAAAAACCCGTCAACTTTAATTTTAATTGCCCTTCAAAATGATACCTGTTTTATTTATTTGCATAGAACCCTCTTAAGTGTGTGGTGAAAAAAGGCAAATTGAGGGGTGGTTTACCCCCTAATTTAATTTTTTCTTAACATTTTCATAGTGGATTTTTCATCGCTTTTCATTAGAAGAATTTTCGTTTTTGTTTCATTCAGATCGGTGGATTGCTTTTGGGTGAAACTGCAAAATCACCCCTCGACACGCCTTTCTTTGAGGGGCGGTTTCCCCCCTTAAATCCGTTTTTCCGCCGATAAAAAAAAATACGTGTCTCAAAGTTTTCGATGCTCTATCACATATATGAGTTTCAACAAAATCGGAGGCGGACACCTGAGGGATGTTCCTTGTAAGCAACGAAAATATCAGATTGGACCTCTCATAATAAACCTTCTTCACCAAATTATAACCCAAATGTACGATAAAACAGAAAGAATCGCGTCGATTCCATCGCACAGCGAAATCTTTATTATTTTTCAACGTTCGGGATGAATAATTCATTATTTTTTGCGCACTTGTCTTACACTGTATAACCGCAAGTATAAGGGCAAACGAGATCGTTGCTATAACATCCTCTGGTTCTTATGATTTTCTTTACGAGGTCCCTCCATTAGGTATGTGGGTACCTAGGCATTACAGACACACACCTTTACTGCGCCGTTAAGGGCTGCAACGCGCCCGCTGGTCGCGGAATAAGAAAATTTACCGTTTGCCATATTATGTACAGGCACACATATGCACAACGATCTCTGATTCCGCGCTATACAACATCGTGTGTATAAATTATATATCATTATGTGCTGTACAGGCAAAGGACTCATACACACCGTAACGTTGCGAGGTTGGAAAAAAAACATTTGAATTGGAGAAGCGAACAAGGAGTTTACGACACATTTTAATATATATATATATAATATAGGTAAAAAGTGAAAGAGAGAGAGAGAGAAAGAGTAAACACACATATACACTTTATATGGAGTATTCGATGTAAAATTATTTACTCGTAAGACGGGACCCACTGTGACGAGTCCAAAATATCGATTTTTTTGCATTTCTTATACATGTTCAAAAATATGTGAAAAATGTCAAGTTAACATATTGAAAATTGACTCACAAGCGTTTTAATGAGAGCAGGTCAACGATTTACTTATACTAAAAGTTTCAATTGCGTTTTTCTCGAAGGGAATTTTTTTCAACCTGGCCGGAATCATAACTCTAGCTCTAATTGTCCAATATTTTTTTTCTAACAACCCACATTTCCGTAATTGCAATAGCTATTGTTGGACGTAGCTGTTTTTTTTATTTGTCACTTTTTAAGCCCCTGAATATAAGTCAAAATACCGCCAAAATTGCTCTTCTTTGAACACTCAGCGTTGTGTGATGTTTTTTTTGGCAATAGTTCAATAACGTTGTTAATTTTTAATTTTCTGTTATAAAAAATTACACGAAATAAGTTTAATGTATGTTTAATAACATACTTTTTTTTTCCAAGTCCCTAATAAGTAATCTTATACACCGAAAAAAACGGAAAAGTGACCTTTTTCGGCGTGTCACAGTGGTATCTTCCCATGATGGTTCCTCAAGCCATTTTTTTTCTATTCCTCTTACAAATAACTTTCGCAACAGCGACCGAAAATCCCCAAAAAAAATTGAATTAATATTATTTGTCGCCTGAGCAGCAGCCGATCTCGAGGAAAACAGCGAAGGATGTTTCGCCCAAACATATTTATAATTCTGGAGAACGCGAAATTATGACAAAAAAATGCAAACATACATTACGACAATTCGAAAAACTGTTCGTTTGAGCCAAACATTTTGAACATTGAGAGTTAAAAAGTTTATTCGTCTCAATTGTCGTAATGCAAATTCGAAAAAAATAGACGCATCGTCCTCCTGCTTGTGGATGTGACTCCTTATTTTTTCCCGCAAAAAATATCGTTTTTAAGGAAACAATATTTTTTTAATCGTCCTTATCAGAACGAAACACGTGCTTGAAACATGCCCTAGGTCGGCCATTGTCGATCGACTGTTTTGAACATGGATAAATGTGGGGAATGTTGAAAAATGTTTTGAGTCTCATAGAACACCCCGTACCTGCATATATATATACACTTTACAAACTCACGTATAAAGCCGATCGCGAGACATCGTAAATAACGCGAGAACCGATATATAGGTGTTTCTTTTTTATCCGCGAGAGGAACTCGCGCAGTATCGTCTAGGCCATTACCTTTTTCTACACAGTGCTCGCTCGTACTCTACCGATATTATTCATTGGCAATCGTTTTTGCAGCAACAAGCGTCCGTGTGTACGCGCGAATTTATGGGTAGATGTCGACGATATATATATATATATATATAATATACGATACGACTCACGTGCTTAATATATCTTCGGAAACGTTGTCATCAGATCATATTTAGGTACACAAGTGTACGGTCAATTTCAAGTACACAGAAATATTCGTAGGTAAATGGCATCGCATACGTTATTTATTTGTCTTTAAAATTTACCCTTCTACTGCACACTTCCGCCATGAACCTCTGACTGCTTATGGGGTCGGTCGGACCCCAGGCGTTTTTCAGTTCGTTGTATTTCGGTAAATACGCATTTTTTTATAGAGATCTTCTTTGTTGTCAATGATCTTTATTTTATGGCCCAAAATTTATTTTCTAAGAAAAAAGTGACAAAAATACGTACTTGAACGAAAAATATCATAATTTTTTTTCAAATAAAAATAAATCCTTTGAGATTTTTAAAGAAGAAGGTTTGCAGATACGAAAAACAGACAGTGTCGACCGGCTTCCCAAAAAGTATATTTATCCGGAGGTTTGAATTGGAGCCTTTTTGGGATAGTGGGAAATGGAAAAAAAACAACTCCTTCGGCAGATTAATTGTTGAAAACGTATATTATCCGCATTTTTTTTTACTTGAATGTAACTCACTTACATGTAGTCATGAAAGACCACGTTCCGCAAAAAAAAATGTTTTTTTTCACTTTCACTGCACTACTGCAAACACGGGGTCGACTCGACCCCGGGGCCTTTTTGGACTGCTATCCTCAGTACACGGGCAGAATGTAGGATGGGGGCGGAGTGTCCACCTATAGAGTAGAAGTGGGGGAACATTCGAGCGCCGAATAGATTGTCCCGTTTTGCGATACACTGAGTTAAAAAAATGGGGTCGAAACGACCCCGTGTGTCGTCGAAGGGGTAATTCAGTAAGCAGATTTTCTCCCTCATAATATAATGGCGTATAGCCGACAAGTTTGAGAAAAATGGATTGAAAAAATTCGAGACAAGCGGGTGAAAAAAAAAGTTTTTACATAGCTTTTACATCAGGCAATATACATGAGTCTTTGGGAAAAAATACATTCTGAAATTTTTTAAAGCATTATTATCCCAGTTACGCAAATTGGCACATTTTTAAAAAATCAATCATTTTCAAACATTCGCGTGTGAAGAGATGGAACATAAAATAAATCAGTTACTTTTACGACATTTGGAGTGTGATGTGAATGAGGTGGGTCATCCTAGCATCAACAGGTATTTTTATGCCCGCCGATTTATGAATATTATTTCGTCTGTTTTATATCGCGAGTAGCCCACGCAGACGCATTTCCGCGCCATATAACGAATCGCGGACTGATGTGCCTTATGGTGTTTATTCTTGCTCTTTTTTCCCTCCATATATCTGCTTTCACCCGCACGTGACATGTGGCCGTGACGTAGCATGTGCTCCGAGGACGCTGGTCCTCTTTTACGTCTATCACTTTATGCGTGAGACGCTGATCTCTCGGGTTGTACATTCAGTAACGTGCTAAGAACCAAGAAACTCTCGACACTGACGTCTTTTCGATACGGGCGAGCACGAGGAAATGCAATTTTAAAACTATTCGTACCTGCCGCCTTTCTGAAAGACGAGTCATCCAATTTTTCTTATTTTTCTATTACATGGTTTGAATGTACGGAAAACGTCAACTGGGCCCAGAAGAATAATTACTTCTTGGATAATTAGAACGTCGGATATTACGGGGGGAGATACCTGGAGGCGAGGAAATTGCTGATTTTCATGATTTTTTTTAAGGGAAGATTTTTTCACCTTTTTGAGACTTAGGATATGTTTTATTACTACTTTTGGCTGTTACATTGTATTTTTTCAATATGAATATGAACCAAGAAAAAGTGAAAAATGTTTAAAATTGATGAAATGGCACACTTTAAAACACGAAGATTGGATTTTCTCAAAAGAATGATTACATTTTGCAATAAAAAGACTTTTTTTCATTTTCAAACACATTTAGGTTCACTAAGGTTCACTAGGACAATAAGGTTAGAAAGATTTTCACGAAATTTCATAAAAATTAGTTTTTTATGAGTGCGTTTTGACCTCATGATCTTTTCGAACGAAGTTTGGGCACTTCATTTTTGTTTTTCTTAAAAAGTGAATTTTGGGCAACAAAATAAGAATCATTGACTACAAAAAACGTCTCTCTCCAAAATACATGCATATTTCCGAAATATAACGATCTGAAAAACGTCAGGCGTCCGATCGACCCCACAAGCAGTCAGAGGTTCGTGGCAGAAGTGTACAGTCGAAGGGACAAAGATTAATAATGAAAAAAATATGTGACAGTCAAAATAGTAACAAAACATACTCTAAGTCTCAAAAATGGTGGAGACATCTTTCCATTTAAAAAAAATCATAAACATCAGCACATTTTTTTCCTCCTTTGAACGTAGGTATCTCCTGCATTAAAGACCTACTTGAATTTTTTTTAATATCGATTTTCGGTTTTCGACGAATTCTCAAAATATGCCATTTGAGAAATATTGTTTAAATATTTCAAGAAAAGCCGTTCGAAATTGAGCGGGCGTTTATAGGTATAGGTTCCGCGATCCGGCGATCTTCGAACGCCTTTTTCTCAAAATGACTTTTTTCAAGATCAATGACCCTGATATCTCACATATCAGTGCACCGACCCACTTAAAATTTTGCAAGCTTCTTTTGCATATCGGAAAGCATTTTTTTTCGATGCATACATTTTCTTACTAACGAAAAAATGGAGTATTTTTCCACCGAAAATCGATAATTTTACTTTGGAACGCGGCTCTATATTCAAAAACCAAAATTTTATCAAACCGTTTAAGCACTAGACAATTTCATTAAAAAAACTAAATGCGTTTGATTTTTTTATTTTAGATTTTTTTTAAACAGCGGCCACAAACCATTGTTTATATCACATTTATATATATTTTTCAATACAAAAATTATAAAAGATACTCAAAACTTTATACCAAAAAAGAATCACGAAAAATCGACTTTTTTCCTGCCACGAGCCAGGTACAACCTATTAACATTAAGAGCCTTAGGAGGTTACATATTTGAAGACGAACGTTTTCAGAGATCTATTAAGAAAACCAATATTTGGTTTTTATACGTATTTATTTTGCAATCATTTTGATCTATTGAGTGCATTGAGTTAGCGTCATTGTTTCATTAAGTTTTGTTAAATTTGTTTGTAGGGGTGCGGTATAGCTCGAAGAATGACACCATATATTTATAAATAACCTGCATTTCGAGCTGTGCTACATAAATATATTAAAATAGGGCTGGCACGCTGCCAATTAAACTTTTATGTTATCTCCCCGTAGAATATTAACGATCGATATATGTATACATGTGGAATGAACGCGATCGTGTAATATCCGCGTAAATTATTCGCCGCTGAATCGACGAAGTCGTAAATTATTTTTTCTTCTCTTTTTAATGTAGTTTAGAGCCACAGAAAATAAAACCCACGCCAATTTTCACGTCATTCAAACGCAGCTTGTCATCGTTGGCATTATTATTTTTCATGAAGTTTTTCACCAACACGATATCTGAAACTAGTCCCGATTCGAGTATAGTAATGGGGCATCAAAAAGTTACGACTTTCCTTCGATTTTCGGTACTACGATTTTCAGAGCATCGAGCGTATGAACTATGAAGATTAGTCGATCACTAAATTACTCAAAGTTGTATCTTATAGAAATAAGTGTTTTCGAAAATGTTTACGCACAAATACTCATTTTTGTATAAAATTCATTGGGAAATAACAAGTAATAAATAAATGGAAACATATAGAAAAAAAAAAATGTTTGCCTATGTCATCTATCGGAAAGGGATTTTCTTCGCGGAGTTAAAAAAATACTGATTTTCACCGAAGTTGATATAAATTGCTACAAAAATTAGAGGAACTCTGCCATCGAGCTGAAGCAAATGTAATACCCCCATTGGTTCTAATTTTTTTAAACTAATTTTTCAATATTCCTCAAACTTCTACACGAAGTATACAAAAATCAAACAAAAAACTGTATAAAAGAAACTAAATGAGACTAAAATTAAACGAATGAAATAAAAATAACAAAGAGAAAATAACCAAAAAAATGTAAATGAAAGCTCTGATGATCCAGTTTGGAATTCCTTATAATTGTGCACACTCATTTAAGATTTTCTTACCCTTTTCGTTTTGATATTTTGTTCTCGTCGTTCGTGATTAACGAGAAGGATGTGATAGCGACGGGAAAGGTGCTCAGGTAAAAAGAATCGTCTCCGCAACAGAATTCCCGAACGTGCAATAAAGTTTATAGCCCTCCACGACTGAAAGTTTCGACGCGCTGTGAGCAAGCTTTTGCAATGTTATTTTTCTTTTTATTTAAAAAAAAACCAAGATGATATCTCGGATTACGTGTATCGTGAATATAAACGTATACATCGTGTATAAACATTGATCGTAAGGTTTCATTCCGCGAACACGTAACACCCCGTTTTATACAAATAATTAATACAATAATTTCAGCCTACGCGCGAGGCCATACATGCGAAAATGCAAAGCTCGCGTTAAGTGGACTTGATGCGCGTTAACGACGGCGGTAAATTTAAAATCAACGGAGAAAAAGCACTAAAGCGACGCTGACGTTATTGCCGCGGACGAAACATTTGAGCTGGCGATAAATTCCGTTCATTCATATTTTTAACATTTTTTCGGCATGAAAATTCATGCGAGCCCAATTGGCTCATAAGAGTAACTTGTCCGCAAAAACACAAGTGCGCAATAAATAATCGAGTGATTAGTGTTTCGTTCTACTCTATTCATTTAATTGACTTCATAAAAACGATGGTAGATGTTCATATCCTAAAGTGCAATAAATCAATTGATGCGCTGAAAAATAACAATTTTGAATTGTCTAAAATATATCTGTCCACGATTTTGACACACCGTCGGCACAGTTTTTATTTTTTTTAATCAGGAGCACACTTCTGACACTTCTCATTATGTTTATATAATCATGACTTAATATGGCTGTTTGAAATTTGGAAAATACAACATTTGATTGTTGTGTGATATTATTGAAAATTTTCAATTGTGAAAAAATTAGCATTTTATTTAAATTCGTCTGGGTCAAAATGACCCAGTGTGTCAACAAGAGGTTAAATTGGAACACCACTCTGACGGGTAAAAAAATCGTTTTTTTGCATTGTCTCAAGGCATACATTTTACACAAAAAAAATCGAGTTCAAATATCGAAAATTGACGAAATTAAAGATGATTTAGTAAGAGTAGGTAAAGCAACGATTTACCGATACTAACGCTTTCAATCGCGTTTTTCTCGAAACGACTTTTCTTGATCTGGCAGGCATCATAAATTTAGCTAGAATTGTCCGATTTTCAATTTTCAAAAGAACCAAAATCTCTTTGTTTGCCGTAGCTATCGTTGTATGTAGCCTTTTCGTTTTTGAAATTTAGTATTTTTTAAGCTACCGAATATGAGTAAAAATTTCACCAAATATACACTCTTTTTGAATACCCGCCATTATTTATTAAAGAACCGCCTATTATTAGATTAAAGAACTTGTTTATTTTTATTTTTTGGCCGTTGGACTTCATTTTTATACGGAGGCTCTGTTGTACCTCAATAACGTTGTTGATTTTTATTTTTGTTAATGAAAATTTACACCAAACAAGTTCAATGTATGCTCAATAACATACATTTTTTCCAAATCCAAAATAAATAATCTAGTACACAAAAAAAATTCTGAAAAAACTGCCCTTTTTCAGCCCATCACAGTGGTGTCCTCCTATAAGTCTGAATCTAGATAATTTATTTCTCAAAGACGCTCTACTTCGCTTGTTAAAGAACAAAATGATTTTTTTTGAAAGTACTTAATTGCGTTGCTCATTGGTAGGTGGAACTAGAAAAATTGGATGTAACAAATGTTTCAGGATAAATATGTTCACTCTACAAAGTCCTGTCCATCGATGATAAATATTGTCGAATTTCAATTACATCGATCGGTGAACGATCGATGAGACTCTGTGTATCTCGTCACGTTAAACCCGTGACGAATTTGAGTTTGGATAATCGAGAGACCGCTTGCGGAGGGTGAAAAAACGATACGGCAGTGCACTAAAGATCGCGAGAGGATAAAGCGATTTGGTCGGAAAGTTGGGCAGAATCTTTCTTCGCCTCGGGCAAGAGAAGGCTTTGCGCAGGGACGAGAAAACCGGGAGGGTGTAACGATACCGTCTCGGCCTCGATGCAGTAGCTCAATAATTGTCCCTAATTGCCCCCGCTCCCTCAGACAGTAAGTCTAATAAATTTAATTCCCGTAAATGACTAATTCACTTGAAGCAGTCGCTCTCGCCCTCCCTTATTTCAGACAGCTATATACATACGGGGCTCGAGTGAAATGGGTGCGCCCTTTTTTATTCCTCGATACGTCGATAACGACAAACGAGCGAGGAAAAATCGAATTCCTCCGCTCCATCCACGAGATCCGGAACTTCGATTCTATCGCCTCGCGCACCTGCAGACCCGCCTGAAATAAGGCGAAAAAAAGAATTGATCGAGAGCGGAAGAAGAAGATGGAGGGAAAATTGAACACATATCCAGGGAGGAGTAAGAACAACTGTGGAATGGTTTGAAAGAAAAACAAATAACGCTACACAAGACGGGGAAACCAATCGTCTCTACTGTACGTATTCTTCACGAAATTCCGTTGGGAGAATATAATTCCTCGATCCCCTTCCCACGCCTGTCAGACAAACGCTATTCTCGTAAAAATGTGCTCTCTCTCTCTCTCTCTCTCTCTCTCTCTCTCTCTCTCTCTCTCCCTCTCTCCCTCTCTCCCTCTCGTTTTTTTAAAATTACCAGTAATTTTGCCTTTAAATCGTCATTACTTTATTATTTTTGGTCAATAGCACAAAATAGCTTTTGTTGTATTCTGCAATGTATGTTTATTATAGATAAATCATTATTTATTACAATTGGTTTCAACAAAATGACTCTTGTCATTAATGTCAATAAACTGGAGAACTTTTCAAAACAACGCTAAGTTCAACACAGACACACACCCTGTATGTGTGTGCTCACCTCCACTTTCTTAAATGGAATTGTACATGTTTTTTCATCCATCTTGTGGAGCACCTCAAGCTGCATAAAAAACATTGGGGGGTCAAAGTCGTTCAAGGTCATTCAAGGTCACCTATTTAGATTTGTATAATCGATACTGACCTTGAATGGCCTTGAATGACTTTGACCCCCGAATATTTTTTATGCGGCTTGAGGTGCTCCACAAGATGGTTGAAAAAATGTACCATTTCTTTTTTGCAATAGTGGAGGTGACCTTCACTGTGCGCCAGCGCTTCAACCGAAATAAAAAAAAAATTGGTTGCATTTGACGGCCCCCTTCACACCGTACAACTTTTGTCTGGAACATTTTTTTGTGACGTCGATAATTACCGAGTTATTTCGGATGGCAGAGATAAGAGAGACACCCTGTATATGTAAACGCATGAATTGCATTGGTAGAAAGGGATATTCTATTTAGAGGCTGCGAAAATTCTCGGAGAAAGCAAGAAAAAACTTGGAGAACGAATGACGGAATACATGCGCCCTTCTTCCAAGAAACACACTCGAACGGTCGGTGCAATTACTCCGCGTTGCAAAATGTGCTTTTCAGTGGCGGATTCAATTAACGAAAAAGTCACATACGCCCAGCCAAAACAAGAAATATCGGGATCGTATCGATCTAACCCAAATATCGATTTTCCTCATGCTTCGATTCAATACTGACCAGCGTCGACATACAGCCGCACGAATCCGATCTCTTTTCGCTCCCCGCTTTTCTCGTTGAACGAATGTGTCACATGCTTCGACCGCTTTGATAACGCAATTTACTCCATCTCCCAAACGGCTCAGCCGATGGGAACGAAATGTTTTCACGCTTGCGCAAAGGCAGAACACCTGACTTTTTGAATAATTCCTTTTGGAGGATGTGAAAAAAGGGATTCAATGGCCTATGATCCATTCTGGCATTTTCCTTCACTCGAGTCTTCTTCATTTCCCTGAACATTCCTCGGGGAGGGGCACCATATATAGGATACTCCAGTATAAAAATGTAAAAAAAAATCGTAATAAGCAATTGCTAAGACCTTCAAATTTGACGGTTGTATTATCTACATGTAATATACAACAAGATACTAACAATTATTTTACACATTACATTTGAATATTTTGAGTTATAATATGTTTCACAAAAAAATCACAGAATTCATCGTTTTCAAAAAGGTTGCCTATAATCGGATATCCGATGTAAGGGCCCAAACTCCGGTTTTTTTAAATATCTGATATTAGGAGGCTATTGTTATATTAATAAAACAAAATGATTATTGTTTTAACTTTGTAATTATTATAATACAATCCGTCTTTATGAGTTAATGTTTGATTAGGCAGGAACATTTTGGCAAAAACGATATGCAATATTAGGTTTGATTAGAAGAGACCTGGGCAAAGCGAACAGCCCAGGCAAAGCGGATACCCCCACGCGCAAACGCTGTGCGCATGGGGGGGGGGGGGGCTATTCGCTTTGCCTGGGTCTCCCATAAGTATCCGATATTGAAATTTTGCCATGACCCAATATAAACAGTAATATTTTGTTTGGGTTAGGCCACAGTAACGGGTATAAAATCATGTGCGAATTAAAATTTTTTTTTTTCGTATGAAAAAGTGATTCACTCATAAAGTTAATTACACATCTATTTAGTATGAATATCAAGCTGTTAGAAAATATATATATTTTTTATTATGTACAAAATGGATAACTACTAATATTTTCTTTTGTTATCGTTTTTTTAGACGCTCCGCGGCGTGACATTTAGCATCCACAATTTTTTATCTACAATAGAAAACTAAAATTCTCGTCAATTTTCATTACAATACCTAGAGAGGTACGTACGGAATTAAAAAATATTGTTTTATTCAGAAGTTGTAGGTAATTGAACTTAAGAAATGAACTTTCAGTGAAAAATTTCGTTATAACTGCTCATAAAATGAAAAGTTTTCGATTAATCAGAAATTCCGTACGTACCTCTCTGCGGAATGCAATAGAAACATAACTTTTAAATTTGAAGTAAATCGAGTGAAAATTGTTGAAGTTATTTGTCACGCCAATTGGAAAAAAGCTGTTTCGAGAAAAACGCGTTTGGATTTGGACGCGCGAGGTGGACTTACGTTATACGCTCAAAGTCGACGAAAAAAATGTTCTTGCTATAAATCGAATAGTAACTTATTCTTATGATGATAAAGCACCGTTTTAGCGGAAAAATAGTTTTTTTTTGCAAATTCTACTCTGGCCTTACCCCTTAAGTAAAATAAATGCTATAGTTCATCAAGAATAATAAAAACATAAATCATTTGGACTTAACTCAATGAAAACAAGACTTTTCAACTCAACAAATATTTTTCACCCTGGCGAAAAGTAACATCAGTTCACTTTTGCCATTTCTGTCGCTGGGTAACCAAAAGTTTTGCAGTGATGACATCTTACGACTAAGTATATAAAATACACATAAGTGTATAAAATTGAAAACAGATGTCGCCATAGGAAAACTCGAGGTAGTCCACTATCCGCTATTAAGCGACTATCTGATATATCGTGCTTCTCCCCTGTCGCCGCAAAATGCCAAGTTATTTCGGTCAAGCCAGTATCGATTCAATTACCATTTGGAAGACTGGTAATCGTAAAAATTAATTAATTACCGGACAACGTTATAAAAATAGCCAAAAATTGTTACGGATGTTTCAATGAAAAGAAAAATCCAACGCGATAACCCGAAATGATAGAAATAGTATCCAGATGATATCAACGGAAGGCATCACTGTGGGAGGCCGAAAAACGGTTGTTTTACCGATTGTTACGTGTACTAAATTATTTATTTGACAGTTGAAAAAAGGTATGTTATTGAGCATATATTAAACTGATTGCGAGTAAATTGTTATTTAAAAAACATAAAAATTAACAATATTATTGAGGTATAATAGAGGCTTTCTATAAAAAATGTGGTCCAACGGCTGGATCTCTAACTTGACAATGGTTGGTCTGGAAAATACAGATAAAATGAGCTTTTATAATCTACACAAATGTAATTCTCGTTATACGTAGCCCTTGTTGCGAAAAGAAATGCACAAAATAGTGGGTGTAAAATAGAAAGTGTAATTTTGACGAAATTTTTACTTATATTCGGGGCTTAAGAAATATTAAATTTAAAAAAACGGCTACATACAATGATAGCTACTGCAATTACGGAAATTTCGATTTTCTTAGTCTTAGAAAGTTTTAGTATACGTAAATCGTTGCGCTATCTTCTCTCGCTAAATCATCTGTAACTTGGTCAATTTTGAATATTTCAACTTAAATTTTTTTACAAGCTTTTATTTAACTTGCTTTGTTCGTATGTCTATCTTCCCGGTTCAAAATTTGTAATCCATTTTTCAAGCACTGGCTGGCATCCGATTGAGCTGAAATTTGGCATACCTGTGTAACTTCGGTGACAATGCAGTAACATGGTACCATGGAGCTGGTCTGTTGATGGAGATCGGAGGTGGGCAATGCAACTCCTTAATAGCATATTAAGGAGTTGTGAATTAGATAGGTACCGGTACTACCTCATTAGGTAGGTACTCATTGTTGAGTAATATTCAATAAATGATTGTGATTGATTTCCTATATGCTGTCTTTCTTTTAAATTAATTTTTCAATAGTTTACTGTACAATACTCCCCATTGTATGGAGAAAAGCCCTCCATTACCTACAAGTGTACAGTGGATCAGGGGGGCGGGGTTGAGATTCCGAACTTTGAATGACCAGAAGGCTCAAAAATCCGAATTTATCCGCTACTACTCAATATTTCTAGAAATTTATAATTCCAAAATGTTGTATCCAGAATTATCATAAAATCGAAAATAATAGTACAGTAAGGAATTAAATGAAACCGACCATGGGATCAACCGATAAAGTGTCGACCTGAAAACACGGCGCATAAAACAAGTATCAACTTCTCATGTTTAGAAAGTTCATAGTTCCGAAAAACTGCACTATTAGAACTTCGGGTTCCTGAACGGCCTCTAGGTTTGTACTGGGAAAAGTTCCGAAAATAAGAATATCAATAAAAATCATGGATAGCTAAACACCCTTACAGTATATATTCACAATAAAATGTAACGGACGATAACACTCTGAAAACATTCTACCACGAAAGATCAAAACTCCGAAAGAATGCTACTCCGCAAGATGAAAACTCCGAAAGAATGAGGGTAATTTTCTTCAAATTTTGCTTGATTTTGAAATTTTGTTTGATTGTGAAATTAGGCATGTTTCACTGTGTACACTCCCAAGTACATAGTGGATCAAATCCCATTTTTTTAAAATAGTTATTATGTCAATATCTATTGGGTTAGGCCATTCAGTGTCTTTCAACAAAATGAAGCCATTGAACACACCTCACTTTAGTCAAGGTTTCATTGAGATTGTGTGAACGGTTCGGCAACTATGGATCTGTGAACAAAAAATAAGCAACTGATACCACTCTGACCTTACATTTTAAAAGCTTGAGGCGTCAAACATCATAAGTACTAATACTATTTTCAAATATCTGAAAAAGCCTCTCAAGCCTTTTTACCCGTCACAGCAGTGTCCCGCCTTAAGGGGCCAGTCCACTTTGGAGCCACGAAAAGAAGGCTACTTTCGCGATTTTTTTTTTAGGATTTTATAAAAGATATGAATATAAAAGTTGTTGGGCTCAATAAATAAAGTCTTGAAATACATTTAAAAAATTTTTATTCATTTTTAAGTACAAAAATTATAGTTTAACGTAACGCCTCAAAAATAGGTGGGCTAGATAACTCCATCACAACTCGGCAACGGCTTGTCTGAAACAAAAAAAAAATCAAAGTCCATTAGATTCAGCATGACACCAGCTACAAAATGACCCTCGGATATAAAGTTTTATAAAAAAAATATAAAAAATGGCAGATGAAAAACGAAAACAGTAAAAAAAACGCGTTTTTTCTCAGTTTTTCGCAAAAAAAGAGTAAAAATGAAAATGAAAATAAAAGCACCGTACAAAATCCCTTATGATTGCGTATCATCGTCGATTTCTTCAAGTCTTGCTTGCTTTCGATTTTTTAAAATTCTCAAAGTGGACTGGCCCCTTAAAATATTTCGCAGGCACATACCGCCGTTTATCGTAATTTTCCTCTCAATTATAAAATTAGAATTCGCAACGAAAAAATACATTTGTTCGCTCACCAACCCTGCTCGATAGAGTCCAAAGTGGCTGATAAAAATCGAGCCACGTTCAATTTAATTTTTATTCCATGTCGCGCAACGGTCATTCATTTATCGAAGCGTTTTTTTCGTCCGTCCTCATAACCTTTTTACACATTGGAGGTACACTCGTATATATGGTTGTATTATTTCTTTTGTATTCCTAGTTCTGTCGCCAACCATCTCGCTGACCGATCGAGATTTCACATTTCCGATATCGTGGTGAATGCCCCCCGACTTCGACGTACAAACGCACCCTTGCACACGCACAGGCTAATACAACGGAGCCGGTAAATTTCAGAACTCCGTGTCGTAGCAATGTACGTTTTATACCCTGTTATCCACTTGCTACCATCGTGATCAGATTACCAACAGGATCAAAGCTATTTCTTTCCACTCGATGCCAAAGTGGTTTTTCGAACGTAAAAACCAACGGTAACCTATTTTTCTAGAGACACGTTCCTATTTTGTTCTTTAGTTCCTTTTTTTTCTCTTATATACTCGTTTCTCGTGTAATTTCGTCATGACGATTGACCAGAGCGACACAATTGGGCCAAGTCTGAGAGAATAATTAGTACGTCCTATCTCACGTCTATATGTACGAGTAAATCATGTGTATGTACGTATACGTGTAGATGTGCTATGACGGCATCGGCAGTCGACGGCACTTTATGGCCAGCAAGTGTACTAGATGTGGGCACAGTAAAATTCCTCGTAAAGTTGGCCAACACTTGCTAATTCCTATTCAATCCTAGCCGAAATCCATTTTTTCATAAAATTAAATTTAATAGTGAAATTTTATTTAGTTCGAGGCCTTAGGCCACAGTAATGGGTATAAAATCATGTGCGAATTTAACAATTTTTTTTCGTATGAAAAAATCATTCACTTATAAAATTAATTACACATCTATTTAGTATGAATATCAAGCTGTTAGAAAGTATTTTTTTCGATGTACAAAATGGCCGACTACTCGAAAATTCTCGAAACATCTTTTTTCCAATTGGCGTGACAAATAACTTCAACAATTTTCACTCGATTTACTTCAAATTCAAAAGTTATATTCCTAATTGGATTCCGCCGAGAAGTACGTACGGAATTTCTGATTAATCGAAAACTTTTCATTTTATGAGCAGTTTATGAGCAGTTATAACGAAATTGTTCACTGAAAATTCATTTCTTAAGTTCAAATACCTACAACTTTTGAATAAAACAATATTTTTTTAAATTCCGTACGTAGTTCTCTAGGTATTCTGATGTAGATTGATGAGAATTTTTGTTTTTTGGTCTAGGTGAAAAATTGTAGATGCTAAATGTCACGCCGCGGAGCGCCTAAAAAAAAGATAACAAAAGAAAATATTAGTAGTCGGCCATTTTGTAGATCGAGAAAAAAAATGCATATTTTCTAACAGCTTGATATTCATATTAATAGATGGGTACTCAATTTTATGGGTGAATCACTTTTTCATGCGAAAAAAAATGTTAAATTCGCACATGATTTTATACCCGTTACTGTGTTCTAAGGCCTTAACCGAATAGAAATACTGCGATTTTCCGTTTACCGAAAATTCGATCCTCCATACATTTTTGAGGGAAAGACGCTGAATTTTTAATATTAGCTTCGAGGGAAACTTGACTATACACACGATTATAGTTTGAACCTTGCGAGCGGAAGTACTCGAAGGGAGATGCGCAGTGGAGTCCGTTGAGCTCTCTGGCTTTCATCCAGACTTCAATATTGACTCGCTTTTATAACCGTAGCTGACGTTGCATATATATATATATACGAGATTCGGGTTAAACGAGAACTGAGAATTAGCGACCAACGATCGAACTCGAATTCGTCTCTCATCGAGAATATCCTTCGGGTTAACCTACTTTCGTGTTTAGCATCGTCGCAACTTAGCGAAGAGTGACAGGGCGCTCCACACGCGATGCAGGTCAACGGCACGGGGTGGCAAATTTGTTTCGAATCGTGAATTTCGGGAGAGATCAATATTTCATTTTTGTTTGATGTATTTATCAAATTGGAACGGATTTTTTTTCAATCGTTCAGATCATAGTTGAACAGAAAAATGAAACCAATTGTACAAGAAATAATAAGCAATGGTAGTTACAATTTTCATTGAAATTGAAAAAAGGCATTTATTTCAGCAGTCATGCTCTTTGTTTTCAATTTTTTTCCTGATATTTGTGTATGCTAGATCTATATAGGTTTCATATTATTTTATATCATTCATATTGAGGGAAAGTATAAACAGATTGCAAGGGCTATTATACTGTGACGGGATGAAAAAATTGATTTTTTTGCATTTTTCAACTCTATTCCATCATGGAATTGATTTCCAATTGCTGGTAAAGTCGATTTTCTCTTTGTCGACTCAGTACAGCCCTTTAAAGTAGAAGCGCTCGGTGCGCGCGCTCTAGTACGGCTACCCGCTGCGCGTCTCTGGCAGCTCTGTTGGGAACAGCCGTTTTCATTTCGTACCTGAGTATACACATTTACACGTATACTTCTATACATTTACTGTATAGTAGTAGTCTCTCTTTTCACTGTGTGAGCAAAAGGACGTTCTACCGGTTAGTATCGTATAGTATATAGTGTAGTAAACTTTAAAACATAAATAATTATGGGCTAAACTTTTTACTGTATATTCAGCATATGTATGGCTATCTCCTGAACGAGAATGATTTAAAAATATTAATTTTAACTTATACTTTAGCCTGAATTATGACCTACAATCGTGTCTTTCGAACACTTTTGCAAAAAAGAACGCCATTTTCTTATTTTGTAATATAAAATAATAATTATATTTCGGGCGGTCGCGAATCTTTTTGGATTTTTGGTTTCTTATTACCTGGAGAGCGCAAATCATTAACGCCAGCAACATACTTTTTTGTCATGCCTTTACAGGCTTATAAATTGTTAAATAAATATACATTTATTTGCAACAAAAAAATTGTTTTCTGTTCTGTAAAAATGAACCTTCAAGCGAAGAAAAAGTTTGTAGTGATAAGGGCAAAATTTTTCGAAAAAAAAAAATTATTAAAAATAGCTCCAAATCCAAAAAAATGAAACACCGCGACTGACATCTGTCCTCTAGCTAATTTACTTTTTCTATGGTCTTGACAGTTACATCAGTAGAATGCAACGAATATTCTTCTTCATTTTTTTAGTTTCTCATTTTTATTCATCTACAAAATCGGTTTGGACAGATTTGAATCTAGATCTCTAAATAAGTGACTAAAAAGTGATTGAGGGATATTCGTAATGATAATTCCCCAAAATAAGTCCGAGGAGTTAAACAATAATATTTTTTTTGTATTCCAACTATGCCTATATCAACCTAATCTTAATCGTGGCGACACAAGACCTAAAAATAGGGGATTTTGTATTTCTCGCTGAAGTGGATTGAGCAGGCTCTTGTTCGATGGAAAAACGTTTGGTATTCACGAATATTCAAGTTCCATTCTTGTCCAGGCCTTATTTGGCCCAGGAGATCGATTTTATTCTATAAACGTTTGCTGGAACACGAGTTTTGGTTCGATACAGTTCTATCTGGAAAATTCGTAATCAGCGGATGGTTCTGCATCGACAAGAGAGTCGAGAATTCGATTGCGCCGCTAGATCAAAATTGGATCATCCAACTGTGAAGTAAGCAAATTATTTTAAATTTAATATTCAAGCTTTCCAAATTTAAGGGGCTATACCAGTGTGACACTTTTAAAAAAATCGATTTTTTATTGCCTTTTTCGACAGTTTATACTTTCAAGAACATTCTGTAAACATTTCAAGGCCGTATCTCTAATAATTTTATCTTGCAAAAATCGATAGTTAAATCTTGATACGCGTTTTTCTCGAAAGGAGATTTTTCAAATTTGCTGACATTGTAACTCAAAGAGAAATTATCCGATTGACTTGAAATTTGAAATGAATACTCTTGAATATATTTACTCTACAATGACGTAGGATATTTTTGATTGGATGAAAATTGACGATTCAGCATTGAAAAAAACGACCATTTTATAGGCAAGAAAACAGACTTTTTTCCCTACATGCGCCATTTTGTTAGATTTTGATATTTTTTGAAAATCCTACGTCATTGTACAGGAAATACCTTCCAGTTTAACGACATTTTTTTCCTTTTTCGGTTTCCTCTACTCAATCGGCCAGAATCATGTCAGCAGTGGAGGAACTTTTTTTTTGGCGCCTCCGAAGGCAGCGCATAAGTCGCTTGGATTTCAATATTTTTCTATGAAAAAATTATGTAATATAGGTCAAATATAGCCAAATATATTTTTAATTTTCCGAAACATTTAACCGAATACTTTACTTCCAAGAAATTCCCGATAATCACCCAAATTTTCAGCGTTCACACTGGTATAGCCCGTTAATCTCCAATCATCGAGATTTTCCGTCGAAGAAACGATCGCATTGTTTAATAATCGTAAGGTAAAAGTCATTTGACGCGAACAAATTCTGATCAGTAAACCTTCCTCGGTTGTACTTCGGAAAGGAAACATCGAAAATGCCTTGTGTAGGTACTCGTGAAAAATCCGTACCATTTATTCGATCAATGCTTTCGAGCGGCGCTTGCAGGAACAACCACCGAGTCTCTTGAATAAACAGACGGGGGCTTCATATATTTTTTACCGTCGCGAAATTCGTTTCGCGAAACGGGATCAATTTTGTCGTTTTCAAGGAAACGTACAAAAGTACGTCCATGTGTCCGTGTACATGGATATGCGCGTGTGTATGTATGTATGTGTGTGTGTGTGTGTGTGTGTGTGTGTGTGTGTGTGTGTGTGTGTGTGTGTGTGTGTGTGTGTGTGTGTGTGTGTGTGTGTGTGTGTGTGTGTGTGTGTGTGTGTGTGTGTGTGTGTGTGTGTGTGTGTGTGTGTGTGTGTGTGTGTGTGTGTGTGTGTGTGTACATATATATACATATATACATACCCCATACATATACATATATACATACAAACACACATATATATACATATATACATACACAAGTATGAATGTATATGTGTGTGGGGGAGGGGTGGATGTACATATATGTGTGTGTGACCTAACTTGGCTCTATTGTACAGTATTAAAGTTGAAAATGTCAGTCCGTGTTATCTCGGTGCAGCGCGGACGGAATAAAGAAACCCCCGAAAGCTTTTTCTTCGATTCTTTTATTCCTTTTCTTCTATTCTTACGCTTTTGCAACATATGCAGTATCGTGAAATCGTCTTTTTAGCAAAACACGAAAAGTGTACACGCTGTCCCTCGTATCGTATGCATATAGGTATTGATCCCAATCTTATATATATATATATATATATATATATATATATATGCAGGTGTATCAGTAACATGAAAGAAGGGACTGAGTAGCACTTCAGGCTAGTCGAAACTGTGTATTTCGGGATCCTTTCCGAAAAATCTCGAACTTTTGTATGTAACACTCGACTTCCGTTTTATGAGCCGAGGTTGCACGTATAGAGCACGCACGATAAAAATAAAGAATGAAAAGCCGTACATAGTTGGACCGGAGCTTTTATATGTTTCCCTCAGAACTCCCCACACATATATATTCGCACACGTACCCTTTTTCCTATACCCCAAGGCTGTACACGCGATCTATATCTACATGGTGAATTCTTCCCGAAAGTAATCTTAATTGATAAAAAAAATACTACGACCAATCAGTGTTCGTAAAGAACAACTGTTTGTCGGTAACAATAATTTGCAAAGAAAATATGAAAATAATTCAGGGGGTATTCGTTCTACATGGATAAATTATTCGTCGTACCGGCCAAGCAGCTACACGCTATTTTTTACAAGCTATTATTTAACTTGCTTCGTTCGTATGTCTGCAAGCAAGTGCTTGAAAAATGGACTACAAATTTACAACCGAAAAGCGGTTGTAAATTTGTAGTCCATTTTTCAAGCACTTGCTGGCTTTCGACTGAGCTGAAATTTGGTATACTTATGTAACTTCGGTGACAATGCAATAGTATGACACCATGGAGCTGGTCTGATGATGGAGGTGGGAGGTGGGCAATGCAACTCCTCAATAGCAATAGATACTAGGACAGTCGAATTTGTGCTCATTTGTTTTGTTATCATGAGCACTTTTCATTACACATGATAACGAGAGTCTGATAATGGTGGTGGGAGGTGGGGCCTGAAATTTCATAATGGCAAATGGTAGAACAATCGAGTTTGGGCTCATTAACTTTGTTGACTTGGGCATTATTTATAATTACACGATTATAAAGTTTCTCGCGAAACCTTTATAACCCAAGGCAAGGTTTTCAATTACACCAATGTTTGAATGGCGTGGAGGTCTGGTATGGCAAATAAGTAAACAAATTCTAATACTAAAAAGTATAAAATAAACGTAGAAAGAACTTTTTAAAAACAAGCTTTTATTTAAAAGGTACTGTACTAAAAAGTAAACAATAATGTTCAGTAAAAGAGACGATCAAAACAGTATAACTACAAAAAAGTCTCTTTTTTGGTCACTCATCATAAATGCAAGTACTTAAAAGGTACATAAACGATGGGATTGAAGTTTGCATCGTTGGAACGCAACGAAAATTCTGTTTTACATTTTATTTCCAATATTTTTTTATTATAAAAAATCTATTTTTGAGACTTATATTGTAGATTGTTAAATGAATATTTTTTAAAAGTGGACGGAGGCCTTTCGTAGGCAAAGTCTGCGAAAAGAAATCAAAAGAAATCGGAAATACTAATTTTCGTTGCATTCCAACCTAGCGAACTTCAACATGATCTTAAACGTAGATATTTTTATAGCACAGTGTGACCCAAACCAGCACTTTACGCACGCTTTTCCGTGACCTAAGTAGCCCTTTTTTACACCGTACGAAAATCGATCGCCTAATTTCACAGATGCATAAAAAACAAAAGAAAATACTTTTAAATGTCATTTGAAGCTTGAAAATTCATCACGAACAAATGACGAGACAGGGATAGATTAGCGATTCTCCTGAAAACACTTTCATGTTGTAGAAAAAATTACAGCGTAATCAAAACGAAACGCTGACCCATAGTTTGTTGTACGGAAATTACGGCCCTAGCGGCAATCTAACATTCAATAATTGTAATGTCACACGAACATGCGCGACTGAAAGTAAGACGGTACGAACCAGAAAAAGCGGTTAAAAAAATCGTTACAGTTTGTTTAATTGGGGTTTTAATTACATAAGTTGAAAAAATTAAAGTTATTCCCCTTGTTTCACCTATTTTTGTATACATTATTTAATAAACGTACATGGATTATCGAAATTATTATTCTGGTGTGACAGTTTTTCAATTTTTTTTCTTCCGTGCTTGACTTGCGGTTAACGTTGAGATTATATGATATTTTAACGCAACTTTAAAAATAATAATTTCATCCCTCGGGGGGTGCGCCCCCCCCCCCGAACCCCCCTTTACCCCCCTGCTGCCCCCCTCCCCGCGTCCGGGGCGGGTTTATGTCACATGTGCTATAAAATTGTATACGATACTCGTGACTAAAGTTGTCTATTAATGCACGGCGTTTAGCAATGCTAAACGCAGTGCAATAATAGACTACTTAAGTCACACCTATCGTAATATACTATTTGAATATGAAATAGTAATTTTAAAAGAATAAGGCGTCAAACGTGGCAAGTACTAATATCAGGTACTTTAAAATTCCAAAAAAAGGCTCAAGCTTTTAAAAATGATATTTTATATTTTCAAAATGTTATTTTATATTTTATATTTTCAAAACATGTTCAAAATGTTATTTTATATTTTATATTTTTTAAAAAATTTCAAAAAATTATTTTATATCTTATATTTCCAAAAATGTATTATGTACCTTTTGAGTGCTTGCACCTATGACGGGTGGCCAAGGAAGGGACGTTTTTTGTAGTTATACTGTTTTGATTTTCAGTTTTACTGAACGTTATTTTTTACTTTTTAGCAAGATAGCTTTTAAATAAAAGTTTGTTGTTTGAAAGTTTTTTTTTTTCGTTAATTTTTTCTGTCTGTGTGGCCGAAGGAGGGTGGTGAACTTTGATCGGAGTATCTTATTAGAAAATCGATACAGAATTATGAGTAAATAAAGTCGGGCGAAGGTAAAATTGACGATCTTGTGGGTGTATAATCTAGAATAATCTTTTGGGACCACTCATTGTACTATCTCTATAGAGCCTGCCAAATCAGCTGGATGGAGATGCCAGCTCGATCAGCTTGTGGTGCAATTGCCCCCGGTCTTTACTTATCGCCGCAAACTTATCATGGTCCTTCCACAAAGAGTGCAATAAAGCAGGAACCTCCCGCACAAAGATATTTCGAATTCGGTATTTGAGTTTTGTGCAAACGCGGGAGGGAGCTAGCAGCTTCGTTGAATTAGGGAAGAGGGTGAAACGAAATAATACCCCAAGCGAAAATATGCCACCTGAATCTCCGACGTTTACGAGGCTACGTTCGACACTTTGATTAAAGTATACATAAAACGTCGGGAGGGAGAACGCTCGAGGGACAGTGTAAATATATAACGTTGATAAAGGTTCAACTTATAAACGCCCTTTAATATAGGACATTCTTCGCATACACTTTGATTATTCTCCTTGCATACATTTTTTACTTTATTTTCCTTTTTAAATGATACACGTGCCAAAACTTTCTAAACTCGCTCTGTTTCTAAGAAGGAACATCATTCAAGTCTCTGCCTTCGACTTTGTTGATTCTAATAAAGTATTCAAGACTATTAGACACGTTTTTTTTCATGTGCGGAAAATCGTTTTTAAGGGAGGAAACGACCTATCAAAAAAGGTGTGTCACCCCTTAATTTGATTTTTTATTAATAATTCTGTAGTGGATTTTTCATTTCTGTACATTAGAAGAATTTTGGCTTTTGTTTCATTCAGATCGGTGGACTGCTTGTGGGTGAAACTGCGAAACCACCCCCCGACCCCCTTATTTTGAGGGGTCGTTTCCCCCCTTAATTTTGTTGAAACTCATACATGTGATGAAGCATTGAAGACACGTATATTTCGTGTCGGCGGAAAAACGGTTTTAAGGGGGAAAATCACCCCTCAAACAAAAGCGTGTTACCCCTTAATTTTTTTTTCAATACTTCTATATTTATCTAGTGGATTTTTCATCGCTTAACATTATGGTTTTTTTAATTCGGATCGGTGGGCTGCTTGTGGGTGAAACTGCGAAATCACCCCTCGACAGGACATTCTTTAAGGGGTGGTTTCCCCCCTTAAAACTGTTTTTGCGCAAAAAATAGGTGTCTGATAGTTTTCAATGCTTTATCACGTATATGAGTTTCAACAAAATCGAAGGCAGATACTTAAGTGATGTTTCCGGTAAATGACATTCGAACATGAAGCATGAACATGAATTGATTTCAGTTTTATGAAGCCTAACAAATCTCAAATTCAAATGTCAATAAAAATCTTCAATTGCAAAATGTCTGCTTTCGAAAATCATTTTCGTTCCAAGAGTTTTTAGAACTGAATTTTCAGCGAGAAAACTTATTGGGAAGAGTATTTAGGAACCCAAAAAACATTGTCGGAGAATTGGAGTCAGATGAAAAATTGGTCAAAGTTAATTAAGCCGAGCCCATGCATATTTATATACATTGATACAAGTTAAGTGTATCGGAGATTCCACACGAAGAAAAAGGTTATGGGTTTCACAGCGATTGCCGAGCACGCAAAAGCAATCTATTTTCAGAAGATGGGAACATCGGAAGCATCGTTATTGAGCCACTTTCCCCTTTGGACACGCACACAAACGGTCCCGAATAAACGGCAAGGGTCCTCTTCCCTCTACCCGCGTGGCTTCCTCTTTTCTTCTCCCCGTCACGACTTTATTCTTTCACGATAAAATACTATAATGCGTCACCGATACATGTATAGAGTCACGTTGGCCCATCACGTGCCTCCTTGCAAGTGCACCTAATGACGATAATCGTCAGCTGTTCGAACCGGAAATCCTTTCGACTTATTCGAGGCTGTGGATTCGTCTAATTTATACTTTCGGAAAAAAAAACCCTCGGGATCTCGCGTACCCTCCATAAATCAACAAGAATAAAATCTAAGCAACGCAATTTCATAAATTATGTCAAATATCCAAAAAAACTAACATCGTCTTCGCGAGGAATTAATTTTTTTTTGAATATTGCAAAACTGACGTGGATAGTGTCATTATCTACACTCAGAAAAAAAAAACAATTGAATCAAAAAAATATATTGGTTGATTCAAATAAATGTCTGATCGCGGAGTGCCACCGATATATGAGATTGATACAATACTATAAAATATTTGAAAATGTTGTGATTGATTCAAATAACATATTTTTTATTTGAAAATCTCCTCTGTTCTCTGAATATCTACATTATCCTTCAAATAAAATTATATTCGATTGAAATAATTCTATATACAATCCGTAGGTGTATGGATGAAATAATTCAGCGGTTGCTACATTTTGTATTTCGTACAAAAATATAATCAAGAGAATGAATTATTTCTTTACTACATCGAAACGAATAGGCCATGAGACGTAACATTTTCAATTTGTTCTGAATCTTAAGCAAAAAGAGAGCATTAGAATGATCATTCCCGATAATAGTGGAGAGAATATCAGATATGCAATGGAATATCCATGGAGAGAATGTCAGATATTCAACTGATAAGAACAGATACTACCGATGATCTTAGCCACAGGCCAAGAAGCGACACTCTTTAGAGTTTCTCCGGCGTTTCAGGCCTTAGGCCACAGTAATGGGTATAATATCATGTGCGAATTTAACAATTTTTTTTCGTATGAAAAAGTGATTCACACATAAAATTAATCACACATCTATTTAGTGTGAATATCAAGCTTTTAAAATATATATATATATATATATTTTTGATGTACTAAATGGCCAACTACTAGATTTTCTCTTGTTATCTTTTTTTTTAGGCACTCCGCGGCGTGACATTTAGCATATACAATTTTTTATCTAGAACGAAAAACAAAAATTCTCGTCAATCTACATTAGAATACCGAGAGAAGTACGTACGGAATTTAAAAAATATTGTTTTCTTCAAAAGTTGCAGGGATTTGAACGTAAGAAATGAATTTTCAGTGAAAAATTTCGTTATAACTGCTCATAAACTGCTCATAAGAATTCCATACGTCCTTCTCTGCGAAATGCAATTAGGAACATAACTTTTAAATTTAAAGTAAATCGAGTGAAAATTGTTGAAATTTCGAGTAGTCGGTCATTTTCTACATCGAAAATATATCTATCTATCTACACACACACACACACGCGCGCGCGCGCACGCACGCACACACACACACACACACACACACACACACACACACATTCTCTAACAGCTTGATATTCATACTAAATAGATGTGTAATTAATTTTATGAGTAAATCACTTTTTCATACGCAAAAACATTGTTAAATTCGCACATGATTTTATACATGTTACTGTGGCCTAAGGCCTTGAGGAGATTTTCGGGTCGCGCTACGCTTACGAGAAACGAGCGCGCGTGCGGCTTCTAGCGGTTACTCCTAGAACTACGAGTGACCTCACGACTATAATTTTGGTGCCGCTCGGCCACGATTGGGTTGAGTTTTTTCCACCAAATGCGCAAGAAACAAATTTTATTTTCGCATAATTTTTTAACCAATTCAGACATTTGCTTAATATTTATTAATCAAAATAAAATATTAACATTTTAACGAATAATATACTTGAAAATCAATAAAAATAACATATTTACTCAATAGAAATTTTATCTGAATCAAACGAGCGAAATCCAATTTTTCTCGTGTACTAGAATCAACAATATTCATGTTCTGAATTGAAACGCCTTTTTTGTTCGTTCCAGAAAATGCATTCAAAACTATATAATTTTTTCGCGATAATTTTTTGATAGTTTCAATAATATATTGTTCTCGGCTAACAATATATCTTTTGAATGAAAAAAAACTTTCAATTTTATCATGTTATTAAAGTCAATATTATATTGTTTGGACTAATAAATCTGATTATTTTCACCAACAATTTTACAATTAAATTAACGAAATTTCATTCAATAACACCAATGATATTGAATCAATGATTTTTTTTCTCAGTGTAATGTATAAAGTGGACGAACAAACCTAAAAATTACAACAGTTGCGTAATTATGCATAAGTCGTCGCGTAATTATTCATTTCTAATAATATTTAATAAATATGATTAGAAAAAAATACATACTTGATCGTGATGAAAAGTGCAACTACAAAAACCGCATTATTTACACGATGACGAAAGATATTTTTATTTTTTTCATTTACAATCTACAGTTCGCGCGTTTGCTTGGGTGGGTCTTCAGATTTATCCCTATCTTTGTGACATGCAAATTCACCGATCGAATTTCCCCAGTGCAAAAACAGAAACGAATGGCTCGACAACGCAAACGGAGAGGATATCGAAACTTGACGATTGCCTAGCAGTTATTCATGTGTTGGTCCGTACGTAGGTTATACCGAATCTTTGAACCTGCGAAATGCGAATTCGAAAATGTTTGCCCTCAAAGATACATTCCTCGAGGTAGCAAGGATCTCGGGGGACTTGTCACTCCCTTGGAAAGTCCTTTGAGCATGGCGCTACCGCCACGATATGCTGGCACCAAACTTCGTGCTAAAGTAAATATACGGCCATACTCTTACCCCGCTTACTAACTCGGCATAGTATGAGGGTACACGAAGTTTAGGGCAAAAAAGGACATACCGATCAGAGCCTTGTACACGTAGCTATTATATTGTACGTGTGCACTTCCCTGTACGCGAGAATGCTGGTTTTTCGGTAATCTCCCAGAGACGATAGGGGGCGTCAGTTGCGATCGTGAAGACCAGAAGAGTTGGTAAAGATACGCAAAGGGAGGGAATGTATGAACAGAGGAAAAAACAGGTCCGAGTTTTGCGACGGCAAATAATGACAGAAGTCATGGAAAAAATGCACCTCCGTGTACAATTTTATTTACACAAAATAATGGAAAAGAAACAACATTATATGATTACAAAATGTCTTGCGCCACGAGACAATCGTTTTCGCCTCTTCTATTCAGTAATGAATTATGCATAAGAACGAATGCACCGAATCGGTAAGATCTTACGAGAGTAACTCTCAACAAGAATTCTGTGTACTTCAGCTGCAAATTTTTTTTGAGCAAAATAGTGCAGCAAAATCGCCCGCAAACGCTCTTTTTGGCACGAAATTTGACATGTATATCAGTATGAAAAGAGTTGTTTATACTTCGGCGAAATGACGTACACTGAATTCCAAGCTTGCTCATAGTACCTCTTTATAGATGCGTTACCATCTCGAACTACACGCACATAGTTCTGGTAACGCCATCTGTTGGAAAACAGCGGAAACTTATTCAACGTTTTAATAAAATTTGAAAAATGAAATAGTAATTCAATTGACAATAACTTTTAGAGCGGTCTTCTGTTCTTTGGCAGCAAACTTTTGGCAGGGCTTGCACAGCGCAAATGTCAACACTTGAAAATTGTGTTCGCATACTAACACCCGAACATACGGCCCGTGTATGTGACAACTTCGCTGGGGAACCCAATCAATCTTTTGCCCTAACCATAGTCGTTACCGTTGTTGACAGTGCAGTTCTTGCAACTCGTGCAGTGTACAAATCAAGGATTCAATCAAATGGAAAACCGCCTGCGCTATGAAGGACAATTTGTAAAGACGAAAGTTTATAAAGCGCAGTCCATGGAACGCCCATCGTTCGCAGCACTGCCAAGTCTTCCGCATCAAATCATTCGGCCAACCAAGTTTCATGACGTCTTTCATACTTTGGGCACTCATGAACTGAAAAATGTATGGTTAAAAGTGATTTTTTAAAATAATAATCGTCAAACATCCATCTATCATTGCACCGTTTTTTACGAGCTTACGTCTGGTCATTTTTTCAATATCAACAGAACTATGATGTTCTCCGAGACTTGCCCCATGCAGCACGTGTTAGTAATGCCAATTTCAAGAGCGAATATCTCGATAACGGGATGGTCACTGTATTTCAAATTTTACAAACGTATGCAGGATACCCTGGATCACATCAGTATTATATTACAAAACTTTCTATCGCACACTTTTTTTTACCTTAATGTCGATAAGTTTCGAACTGTACACACGAGAATTGCCGAATGAAAGTTCACGAGGGGAGATACTTTTAGACGAGAAAAAAATGACTGATTTTCATGATTTTTTTTTTAAGGAAAGTTTTTTTCGCCATTTTCGAGACTTGAGGTATGTTTTATTACCATTTTTAGCTGTTACATGGTATTTTTTATTAATCTTCGAAAATGGCGGTGGTATGGCCCGGTCTTCTGAATGAGTTGCGGCGGATGGTGTCAGACGGCGTGACACGTAACGTCAGCGCGATTAATCTAAAAAAACACCAACAAAGGTCGTTCTTTCGTTAACACCCATACGAAAAATATGAACCAAGAAAAAGTGAGAAATGTTGAAAATCGATTAAATGGTACACTTTGGAACAAAAAATGTAATTTTCCGAAAAAAACGATGACTTCAATCTGCAATTAAAAAAAAAGTTTATTTTCATTTAAAAAAAATTAGGTTTATGTTTTGGACGATAAATTTAGAAGCATTTATAACAAATTCCATCAGAACCGGTCGACGAGTTTTTTAGCTATACGTCACGCCAGTTTTAAATGTGTAGTTTGGAAGAACGTGCCATACCTTCGACATTTTAAAAGTTCAATAAAAAAAAAATACCATGTAACAGACAAATTTAGTAACAAAACATACCCAAACTGCCGAAAGTGATGAAGGAAATTTTCCTTTTAAAAAGAAATCATGAAAATCAGCAAATTTGTTCCTTCCCCAAAGGTTCCCCCCCTCAAAGTCCCGTATAATTTCTGTACATGTACAAATCATGCAGGAAGTTTGCCATTTTTGAGAAAATCCGAAAAGCCTGCGGATTCCCATAACAACTACTTTTCCAACAGGAAGATCGTTGTAAATGGGCAAAAATGTTGCGAAAACCATTAGCAAATAGCAAAACCGGCTTTAAGGGGTTAGGCCACATTAACGGGTATAAAATCATGTGAGAATTTAACAATTTTTTTCGTATGAAAAAGTGATTCACTCATAAAATTAATTACACATCTATTTAGTATGAATATCAAGCTGTGAGAAAATATATATTTTTTTTCAATGTACAAAATGGCCGACTACTAATATTTTCTTTTGTTATCTTTTTTTAGGTGCTCCGCGGCGTGACATTTAGCATCCACAATTTTTTACCTAGAAACAGAAATAAAAATTGTCATCAATCTACATTAGAATACCTAGAGAAGTACGTACGGAATTAAAAAAATATTGTTATATTCAAAAGTTGTAGGTATTTGAATGAATTTTCAGTGAAAAATTTCGTATAAAACTGCTCATAAAATGTAAAGTTTTCGATTAATCAGAAATTCCGTACGAACTTCTCTGCGAAATGCAATTAAGAAGATAACTTTTAAATTTGAAGTAAATCGAGTGAAAATTGTTAAAGTTATTTGTCACGCCAATTAGAAAAAGCTGTTTCGAGAAAAACGCGTTGAAAGTTCTAGATACTCTATGGTCGTGCCAGAGGTGGGCTTATTTTATAAGCTTGAAGTCGGTGAAAAAAAAATGTCTTGCTATAAATCGAATTGTAACTTATTCTTATGATGATAAAGCACCGTTTTGGCGGAAAAAAATCGATTTTTTGAAAGTTCCACTGTGGCCTTACCCTTTAAAGTAATTAATTCCACTTACTTCTGTAGTTTCATAAAAGGGACACCTGTTGTAACATCACCTTAGCACCAGCTTCATTGAAAACTGCTTCAGCAGCTAAGATTTCTGTGTCCAACTAAAATGAAGCTAAAAATGAGTCCTGTAAAAGCAGCGATATAAAATCGCTAGTTTGCTTCATCGCGCTTTCCAAACTCCTAAAATATCGTGAATTCACGTCACGGTGGACTGCAATGATCATTGGTCAGACAATGAGCTACGGAATTTTGAATGCCACAATATTTGACTTTCCGTTTTGAATAAGTATAAAGTTTTTCAGTCCCCACGAAAATATCCTTGCCCATTTATGTTCACGTCTGAAGATTGTCTTTTGTGCACCTTGATCTCCCACGTAACCGCGGCACGTCGTTAGAAATAGCCCGCATTACTGTTCATATACGCGTGTATACGTAGTAGCGTAGTTACGGAATATAGGTGCGGTGGAAGATCCGCGGGATATATCGAATGGGCGGTCGGTAACCGTTATCGTTACCCAGCCACATCGGACTGATACACCCAATCAAACCCTATACCGTATCGGTATATACAGGGTGTTAGGAAGGTCGATGCAAAGCCTTAAGGGGGCTCTAGGTCACCTCGTTAGGAACATATGTACCGTAGGTTACCTTATTCCAAAGTCTAAGGATTTCGAGTTATCATGGTAAGTATGATTTTTGAAAAATTTCCTAAAATAAACTACTAACTCGTTTACCTCTCATGTTAATGCTATTTTTTTTTTAATCGCATTAAAGAGCGATGCCGGTGTGAACGCTGAAAAATTTGGGTGATTTTTTGGTTGAAAAGTACTCAATTAAATGTTTCGGAAAATTAAGAATATATTTTGCTATATTTGACCTATATTACATCATTTTTTCATAGAAAAATATTGAGATCCAAGCGATTTATGCGCTGCCTTCGGAGGCGCCAAAAAAAAAGTTCCCCCACTGCTGACATGATTCCGGACGATTGAGTAGCTGAAACTGAAAAAGGAAAAAAATGTCGTTAAACTGGAAGGTACTTCCTGTACAATGGCGGAGGTTTTTCAAAAAATATGAAAATCCAACAAAATGGCGTAGTTATGAAAAAAAGTTTTCTTGCCTATAAAATTGTTGTTTTTTTCAATGCCAAATCGTCATTTTTCATCCAAACAAAAATATCCTACGTCATTTTAGAGTAAATATATTCAAGAGCACTCAGTTTAAATTTCAAGTCAATCGGATAATTCCTCTTTGAGTTACAATGTCAGAAAATTTGAGAAATCGAATTTCGAGAAAAACGCGTTTAAAGACTTAACTATCGATTTTTGCAAGATAAAATTATAGAGATACGGCCTTAACATTTTTACAGGATATTCTTAAAAGTATAAACTGCCGAAAAAGGCAACAAAAAAATCGATTTTTTGAAAGTGTCAGACTGGTATAGCCTCCTAACACAAGAGATATTTTTACTTTTTGACAAGTTTTTGATTATTCCACACGTCCCATTTAGTGGATACAAATGATTGTTTTGGTGTTTGTCGATTGAATACACATTAAGCTAAGACGCAAATAAGTTTTTAGTTACGAATTATTGTCTGTTTGAACATTATGAACGAGTTATAGTACCTAATTTTGGGAAATTTTCCAAAATCATACTTACCGTGATAACTCGAAATCCTTAGACTTTGAACTAAGGTAACCTAGGTTAGATATGTTCCTGATGAGGTGACCTATCACCCCCTTAAGGCTTTGCATCAACCTTCCTAACACCCTGTATATACACACACACATATATATATATACATATATACATCCAACCACACCCTCGTTTTCCCTCTCAGTGTCTCTTTCTCTCCATGCTTTCCTGGCTTGCTCTTCCTCCGTCCCTCATACGTTCCTTTTTTTTCTCTTCAATCCTCTTTACGTCGGCGACGGAGTTCTGACGCTACTACCGAATAAACGTTCCGCTTGAATTCACGTTTCTCACACGAATTTGGCCTCTCCCTTTTTTCTCTCTCTCTCTCTCTCTCACACACACATTCTCTCTGTCTCTCTTGTTCATCCCTTCTTCTCCCTATGCTATCTATGTCGGCTTTTAGGGTTATCCATGTACATGTGTGTATTGTGGCCTCTATGTATACGGGTGAAAATCGAAGGATCCTATAGAAATTCCAAAGGACGATCTGTGCTGCCACGCTGGAACGCGTTTTGTTGTGAACTCAAGGACTAAAGGGAGTGAGGTTTGAATTTAGTGCCAAGGGTTGAAAAAAACTTTGGAAAGAAACTGAAAAATGTAAGATCTCGCTAATAGTGTCTGTTTCGATGATAAATTTTGAAACAGTTAACTTCAATGGCGTTGACGTCTGCACCGTTGGAATAGAATAAAAATTCTTGTTTTTTTTTTCATATCCTTCTCGTTTCTGTTTTCTTTATTTTCTTCGTTTCTTTGTTTTTTTTTTTTTTTTCATTTCTTTTAAGATGTCTTCTCACTATAAACGCTAAAAAACGCTATTTTCATGAATTTTTTGATAGGATTATATTATAGAAATTGATATAAAATTTGTTACACTCTAGGCGTTAGGCCACAGTAACGGGTATAAAATCATGTGCGAATTTAACAATTTATTTCCGTATTACAAAGTGATTCATTCATAAAATTGCTGTTCGAAAAAATATGTTTTTTTTCGATGTACAAAATGGCCGACTACTCGAAACTTTTCGAAACAGCTTTTTTCCAATTGGCGTGACAAATAACTTCAACAATTTTCACTCGATTTACTTCAAATTTGAAAGTTATGTTCCTAATTGTATTTCGCAGATAAGTACGTACAGAATTTCTGATCAATCGAAAACTTTTCATTTTATGAGCAGTTCATGAGCAGTTATAACGAATTTTTTCACTGAAAATTCATTTTTAAGTTCAAGTACCTACACCTTTTTAATAAAACAATACTTTTTAAATTCCGTACGTACTTCTCTAGGTATTCTAATGTAGATTGACGAGAAATTTTGTTTTTTGTTCTAGGTAAAAAATTGTGGATGCTAAATGTCACGCCGCGGAGCGCCTAAAAAAAGATAACGAAAGAAAATATTAGTTGTTGGCCATTTCTACATCGAAAAATAAATATATATTTTTTCTAACAGCTTGATATTCATACTAAGTAGATGTGTAATTGATTTTATGAGTGAATCATTTTTCCATACGAAAAAAATTGTTAAATTCGCACGTGATTTTATACCCGTTACTGTGGCCTAACGCCTTAATGAATGCACTTTCGAAATACATTTACGAAAAAATTATTTATTTAAGTCACTATTGATAAACGAAAATGGTAGTTAAAAATACGCGTTACATAAATACATAATTTAAAAAAAAAATGTATTTCGAAAGTGTACTTATTAAGTGTAAGAAGTTTTATAACAATATTATAATATTAACCTATCAAAAAAATCATGAAAATAGTATTTTTTAGCGTCTAAAGTGAAAAGACTCCTTAAGAGGGAATGACACCTCATCGCGGTCGGTATGGTAGAACAATTATAGATTCCCAAAAATCTCTGAAACGGCTCTTCAGATCCCGTCGAAACTCTGCCAAACGACGTCAAATAGATATTTTTCTGAATTTGAGAAAAAAATGTAGATTGGCTTGTCATAAGCCAATTTAGTTTTTTTTCTCAAATTAAGAAAATTTGAGGGGCAGACAGCTGTTCGTCTATCTATTTGATGTCGTTTGGCAAAGTTTCGACGGGATCTAAAGACCCGTTTCAAAGATTTTTGGGAATCTATAATTGTTCTACCATACCGACCGCGATGAGGTGTCATTCCCTCTTAAGTGATTTTCGTTTATTCTAAAAAAATACTTAAGTGATTTTCATCGCCTGAATGTGCAAAAAAATACGGCAATACGAAATATACATATTTTCGTTACATTCCAACCATACAAACTTCAATAATATTAAGGGGAGGGTAGAGGTTGGCACTTTTGAAAAATTGATTTTTTTTTGTCTTTTCTTATAGTTAAACATTTCAAGAATATAATCCCAAAATGTCAAGTCAATCAGAGCAAAACTCTCCAAGTTATTGACTGTTTAGTCCCGCTCCTCTAACACTGTAGCTCCGACTTCTCTAAACTTCAAACGCGTTTTTCTCGAAACCACTTTTTCAAAGTCCGTGTTCACTGCCATTTGAAAACTGCATGACCGATTTATTTCAAACTTGGTACACACTTTCTACATATAAAATAACTCCCCCCGACGGTTAGTTTGAGTTTTTTTACATTAAGGCGGTTTTCCACCTCCAAAATGGCGGAATTTTTCGTGAAAAATAGCACTTTTCACTTTACATGCCCACCAAAAATTTAGAAATTAAAAAAAAATTATCAAAGACCGTTGGGAGGAGGATTTGATGATAATTTGACTAAATTTTAATGGTACTTGATTTCAGATCATTTTTAGCTGAGATACAGTGAACACCGCAAATCGTGTTTTTCCAAAGGCGTTCTTGGAAAAGCTTTGTCACCGGCTTGTTTGTGGATATTTTCGCGTGCAAATTTTACGGAATGTTCTTGAAATGACACTTAACAATGTACAAAAGGTTTCAATAAATTTACTCTATCGATATAGATGAAAAAAATTCGCAAAAAAGTGTTTTTTTTCACGCTGAAACCCCTACCCTCCCACCCTTGATCATAATATTTACCTGCAAACGTCGACACATTATTCGTCTATTTCTTATTTCACGAAGCACTACCCAGGTAGGAAATCAAAAGGCTGACGATGGAAACAAGCTTGTGCGAGCCTTGTTTCACCGAGCCTAAGTGAGACAGACCTGGGCCAGGTTTCATTGCATCGTTTGGAGCAGCCTGGAACCAAGACTGGCTGCTTAGCCTAAACTCAGGGTTATTTCAAGCTTTATTCAGCCGGTGAATTTTAAGGCTAAAAAATCAAGGCTGGATGCAGGCTTTTTTCAGGTTGTAATAAAACAAAATAAGTTAAAATAATATATTTTCTGTATTTTTATGAAAAAAAAATGTAGCAATAAATTTGTCGGGTGCGAAGGCACGAAAAACGAAAGCGAAGGAGGCAGCTCAGAACATTTAAACATATGCCCTTATCGATATTTATGAGGTACACAAAGAAGTTTTTTTCTCGTCACACACAGATTTCGTATATATTCACTCTCTGGAGTTTGCGTACACTCTGTATATTACGTGTCCCATAAACAACAAATAAAATAAAGTATTGTTTTTAAAAATATTTAAATATATATTTTATAATAAATAATAAATATATATAATAAATCAAATGAATTATTTACAAATTTATTAAATTTACCCCAATGTAGAATATAGAGAACTAAAAACAGGCCTCATATAGCCTCGAGAAGAGTTTGGGATAAGCCTGGTCATAAATGCTCGTGAAGGCATCATTGAGGCTCGTTTTGAGCCTTGTTGTTTAGTCGTACAGGCTATTCTACCAGCCTTTGGTCAAGCCTGTGTTCACGAGCCTGAAACCGCGTTATCATTCAGAGGTTCAGCTAGGCCTCAAATCAGGCTGGTGCTCAGCCTGAATTAAAAAATGTGAGCCTTGTTTCAGAGCTTGGCGAGCCCTTTTTTCATCGTCAATTCCTACCTGGGTAGTACCTGGCGTTATAGTGATACGGTTTCACGAATAGTATCAATTTAATCCGATATCCACGCTTTGAATACTATTGATGATAATTCACTGACTCATGATAAATGGTTAAACCATTGAATTTTTTTTATTTAAACGATACGTATGTTTCGGTGTAATTAGGCGGAAGCATGTGATCCGGTGAATCCACCCTCGTTATGTTCACGTTTAACACTCGAGCTGAACGCTGCTGCCTTTTTTTATTGCGGTACTCCGTTGTACGCACCTAACTCCTCGGAAACCGCTTGTACCACAATTTCCCCGAGAAATAATAGTGTTTTAATCGTCCTGGAATGGGGAACGAAAATGGCGTACAGTCACGAAAACACAGGTGCAGCGTTCACGCCAGGTAGCAATTCCGTCCTGCGCCTTTCACGTGCCCGCTACTACTGCCGTTACTACTCGCTCGGGAGCTTGTCGCGTCCTTTATGCAAGTGTTATTATGTCAGAATTTGTTTTGCGTTAATACGAGATGACACAAGGTCCCACCAGTAAGGACTCCCATGGATGGATTTCAGGAATATTCTCGAAAACGCTTAGACTTACTTGAAATGTTTACCTGTCGATGTTTACCCGTGCAGAAAATTGATAGGGAGTCCCCAGATCCTACGACATCCCTATGGGGTATGATAGAGACGTCCAACGTAGGGAGTCCACATTTGTTGGGGAGTCCCAAGACCCTACATCTCATTAGATAGGGACAACGCTCATATGGAGTCCTCATTGGGATCCAATAAATAACGAACAATAATTACAGCGGATTTTCAGTCATGTTATTCGAATCGTTTTTTAAGATGTACCTTATCGAGCGATTTATCCTTGTTTTAAGGAGGTTGAAGCGTTAGCCCCAATCCAAGATTACATTTGAAAGAAAATGTATGTTATGGCCTAGACTATATTGTCTTTACGAATTTTTCGAATTTTTTTTTTCACCACGACAAAACAGAGATGAAAAATCGTTTAATGTATGTACAGGGTGCGCCAGAGAAACTTACTTATTTGAAAGGTCAATAAAAACAAAAGTACTTCAATTATTGTTTAAAATTTTTTTTTATTTGAGAATACAATATCCCAATTTTTTTTTCATGCAGTCTTGAAAATGACATCGGATAAATGGCGACCCCCATTGCGCATACACTGATGAAGTCGATTTTTGAAATTCGTATCCACTCTTCGCAGCATATCAATCGGTATGTTGGCAATGGCGTCGCGAATGTTGTTCTTGAGGTGTGCTATGGTCCGTGGTCGATCGACATAAACCAGAGATTTCAAATAACCCCATAAAAAGAAATCGCATGGAGTCAAATCTGGAGAGCGTGCCGGCCACTGGAGATTGCCTCTGAGAGAGATGAGGCGGTCGGGGAAATGTTGTCGCAACAAATTCATTGAGTCTCGTGCTGTGTGTGCTGTGGCAATTCTTGCACAACAGCCAATTTATAGGGATGAAATTGAAGGTCTTCATGGAGAATTCGTCGAACAGTGGTGTCAGAAATTCCCATAGCAGCTGCGTGTTTGCGAGCCGAACGCCGGGGAGAACGCACAACTGACTGCCTCACTCTTTCGACATTTTCCGGAGTTCTGATGGTCCGTTGAAGTCCATTTCTGGGTTTAGCGACACTTCCACACTCCCGAAATGAGTTAACCCACGACAGAATCGAATTACGGCCAGGAACGAGTCTGTGAGGAGGAATTTCAAAGCGAGCGCGGAAGGCACGTTGCGTAGCAACAAGTGAGCGACCGTTAGAAAAGAAGCTCTCGACTGCGAAGGCCCGCTGCTCTCTAGACCAGAGCATGATGGCAACTGACTGGAGGGAGAAACAAACTTGGGAACTTCCCCCTCCAGATGCACCCCCTCTCGCCCCTCTACCCGCTCAACTCACCGCGCGGGAATTTTTTCAAATAAGTAAGTTTCTCTGGCGCACCCTGTAATTTCACGGACAGTTACATCGTTTAAGGGGCCAGTCCACTTTGGAGCCACGAAAAAGGCTATTTTCGCGATTTTTTTTGAGGATTTTATAAAAGATATGAATATAAAAGTTGTTGGGCTTGATAAATAAAGTCTTGAAATACGTCAAAAAAAATTTAATTCATTTTAATTCATTTTTAAGTAAAAAAACTATAGTTTAACGTATCGCTTCAAAAATAGGTGGGCTAGGTAGCTCCATCACAATTCGTCAACGGCTTATCTGAAACAAAAAAGTGTTGGGCTTGATAAATAAAGTCTTGACATACATAAAAAAAATGTAATTCATTTTAATTCATTTTTAAGTACAAAAACTATATTTTAACGTCACTCTTCAAAAATAGGTGGGTTAGATAGTTCCACCACAACTCGTCAACGGCTTATCTGAAACAAAAAGTTGTTGGGCTTGTTAAATAAAGTCTTAAAATACATTAAAAAAATGTAATTCATATTTATTAATTTTTAAGTACAAAAACTATAGTTTAACGTAACGCCTCAAAAATAGGTGGTCTAGATAACTCCATCACAACGCGGCAACGGCTTGTCTGAAACAAAAAAATCAAAGTCCATTAGATTCAGTATGACACCAGCTGCAAAATGACCCTCGGATATAAAGTTTTATCAAAAAATAAAAAATGGCACATCAAAAACGAAAAAAGTATTTAAAAACGCGTTTTTTCGCAGTTTTTCGCAAAAAAAGAGTAAAAATCAAAATTTTAAACCCATCGAGGGTCATCTTGTTGCGAATCATGTTTACAATATGTCATTCAAATTTTAAGAGAATCGGTTTATTAGTTTTAGAGATACGATGGAGCTAGATTTTGAAAACGTTGTTTCGAGAAAAACGCGTTTGAAGTTTATGCTATGAAAAACTCTTACCTAAACTCAATCGGCAATTCCTGCACCGTACAAAATCCCCTCTGATTGCTCATCATCGTCGATTTCATCGAGTCTTACTTGCTTTCGATTTTTTGAATTTTTCAAAGTGGACTGGCCCCTTAATGTATGTAATTTCACGGGCAGTTAGATGGGCAAGACTTTCAAGCTACGAGTGATGTAATGTTTTTGGCTATTTAGCACCAAGATAAATCATTTCTCACCACGGATTAACGCAAACTAAATCTTTGTAAGCATTTAGAAGAAAAAACCCATCTTGCTCATTGTAAACCATATACAGGGTGGAGCGCCAAAATCCGGACAAAATTGAACTTGAATTTCCCGCCGTTGTATACCAGTTCGAGAGGTCGCGATTGGCGCCCAAATAGCTTGACGCATGTACTAAACATTCATAACTTCGAAACAGTCGCAATGTTGAAACCAAGTGCGGAATATAATCGAAGAATCGCGATTATCGAAAGTGTTCGCGCTAGACTCTCAGCGGAAGCAATTATTCGATTCTTCGGGTACCCAAGATCGACTGTGTATGATGTTGTCGCGGAGGATGAGTCGGACAAGTCCAACGAAGGTTTTGCAACACCGGCAAGGTGTTCCAGAACGGAATTTCCGGCGAATGTGCACGTGCTAAGTGTTGTGTCCAGTGAGGGTGATGTCATGCCACCGCATTTCTTTACCAAAATGTCACAAGAGAGGTTTATTTGCATGTTTTGATAAGCGTAGTGCAAAATCGGTTGCCGGACAACATCGACATGTTTCGGAGCAAAGAATGTTGGCTTCCCAACAACCCAGATTTAAATCCTTTGGACTTCTATGTATGAAGCGTGGTTGAAAGGATCACTACCCTGCTGCAAATTCCCGTACGGGTTTTAGTGTGGGAATGTGTGGGAAAGCATGGCCCATGTAGGGTGATCGGTAGTGGCCAATGATTGGCCGATGCTCGACGCCAAGCTTGCCAACATTGGCACTCGAGCTTGGCCCGATCATCGACCGAGCCTTGGATGATAAGAGCGACCCGATATTCGCAATCAATATTGGCCCTAGAATGGCTTACGAGAATCGGCCGAGCATCGCGTAGGAGTTCATTCGAGAATCGGCCAACAACAAGCCCCCTCAAGATTGCCATCATTGGCACTCGAGCTTGGCCCGATTATCGACAGAGTCTTGGCGGATAATTGTGACCCAATATAGATCACCAAAATTGGTCCTGCACTGCCAAAAAAAAATTCACTATTTTTGTATTGTAATTCGTCATTACCTGGTCTTTCGAATAATTAGTTCGAAGAAAATATTTCACCCATATGGGGCTCGAACCTTGAACTTCCCTACTCATAGCCAAACACGCTGCCCCTATGCTACCGAGTGCTTGTAACATTTGAATCGCAAATATGGCATAAGATACCAAATGGATTCTTATCATTATTTGTATCACATAAACTATATCAATTAGTTAATATCATTGTGATAATTAGAGAGTGTTATCGAATGACATGTTATAGAATTTTCAAACCTAACCTATATATATAATTCCTCTCTCCCCACCTTCTCTACCCCCACAACCCGTTAATATGTGTGTTGCAATAAAGACAGACCATTCGTTCATTAGTTCAAGTTCAATTTGAATAAATAAATATATTTAAAATGAATAATTCCAATAATGGAATGCAATAGAAAAAATTTGATTTCACGAAAAATCTAGTTAATTCAAATAAAAAATAAATAAATAGACGCGGTTAGTTAATATTAATAGAATTTTTCTGTCAGTGTAGGATGGTTCACAAAAATCGGCAGAATATCGCGTATGAGCTCGTTCGAGAATCGGCCAACAATGAGTGCATTGATTTGGTAGTATATTTGTTAAGAATAATGTCCAATGGACTCGTAAAAAGTATTTATCTCGTCTCTCAATGACTTCAACGCGAAACAATGAATCGTCAATATACGAATTGCGGTTCGATCATGCGTTACTCAGCCGAACATTGGCCTCTTATCGGCAAAAACATGATTGGCGAGTCTATACTTCACCAAACATCGGCCTCGTATCGATAAGCCAATGATTAGAGAGCCTATATTTGGCCGAACACTGTCCTCGTATCGGCAAACCAATGATTGGCGAGTCTATACTTCGCCAAACATCGGCCTCATATCGATAAACCAATAATGAACAAGTCTATACTTGGCCGAACATTGGCCTCGTATTGGCAAACCAATGATTGGCCAATCTATACTTCGCCAAACATCGGCCTCGTATCGACAAGCCAATGATTAGCGAGTCTATATTTGGCCGAACATTGGCCTCGTATCAGCAAACCAATGTTGGCTAGTCAATACTCAGCCGAGCATTGGCGTATAATTGGTTAATCGATCATTGTCCCGCCAACATTGGTCTAAGTATTGGCCGTGACGGTTCGATTGGCGAAACCTACATGGGGGGACAGCCAAGGAAAATGCGGGATCCCGTACGGTTTCCTGTACAGGACGAACATTCCTGTACAGGAACCTGCATGGGAACCTGTGTGGGGCAATGTAGGTAGCTTAATTTTTGAGACAGCGCTTAAGGGGTTACCCCCACTTGCGATTTTGAAAAAATCGATTATTTTTTATTGCATTTTTTTTTAAGTATAAGTATCTGAGAATATGTCCTGAAAATTTCAAGTCGATCCGAACAAAATTGACTGAGATATGAGCGTTGAAAGCGAAGAATCCGTTGTGTAAACGACCGGAAATTGAAACTTTAAACGCGTTTTTCTCAAAATGGCATTTCTGAAGTCGGTGACCAAGATTACTCGAACACTAATGAACCGATCTTCTTGAAATTTTGCAGGTTTATTTAATACATAAAAATGTAGTCTTTAATCGTTCGATTTTTTTTTCGAAAAAAATGGCCGTTTTATAGCCAAAAAACGGCCGTTTTTTTTCGTTAAAATCGAACCATTAACTTTGACTGTCCGCCATTTTGTGAAAAATGAATATTTGTTAAAATCCTTCGATTAAAGACTAGTTTATACTTATATTTGACTAAATCCATCCGCATTTTTTTTCCAGATAATCCACTTCGCCGCAATGTTGGTCACCGCAAACCGTGTATATAAAAACATTATTTCATTGACGGCCATTTGCCACTAAACAATGTAATATTTTTTAATAAAAAAATTACCGAAAGTTCTTCAAGATGTGTTCTTTAAGATGGTATATTGATCGATTAAAAAAGTTTTGTAGTTTTCTTTAAAAACAATCATGAAAAAGGCTTTTTTTGCGCTACAAGTGGGGGTAACGCCTTAATAAGCTAATCACGATTGAATCAAAACAAATCTGAAACTTCGAATTTTTTCATTTGTATCTACACTTTCGTGAGAAAATAAATCATTAATCACTATTGTCAACGTTTTTTTGAAAATGTTTTATCTCACGTCAAAAGTAGTGTTTTTCAACGTCGGTCCCGGCCTCGCAAAATGGCGTGGAATATTTAATACAAAGTTCTTAGTTAAACTTAATTAAACGCAATATCTTAATGTTTTTTTATTAAACTTTTTAATTATGTTATCATTTTACGTCTTACAAAAATGTGTTTACAGAAAATTGCAATAATATTATATGATTAATTTACTATTACAATGGCTGTTAATAGAAATACAAGTTCGTTAGCGGTGCAATATATTCATCCTCGTGTACCTTAGTGTGGAAAGACACCCTAAAAATGTTGGCAGTGGGGACTGCAATTAAATTTCTCTTTATCTCAACAATTTTTCGTAACATCGAAACACGGGTTCCTATATGGGAACCCGTACGGGTTCCCTGTCCGGAAACACCACGTGGGATCCCGTATAGGAGCCCGTACGGGTCACCACGTGGGATCACGTATGGGTTCCCTGTACGAAAACACCACGCGGAATCCCGTGTGCGATCCCATACAGGTTCCTGTGTGGGAATTTGCGGCAGTGTAACAAGTACAGACTTTCAAAAGTCGCATCATTGAGCCGCTATTAGACGTTAACTTCTCCATTTTTGCAATAAAAATTATGTTGCAAAAAAATGTTTAAGGGGCTATACCAGTGTGAACGTTGAAAATTTGGGTGATTTTAGGGAATTTTTTGGAAGAAAAGTACTCGATTAAATGTTTCGGAAAATTGAGAATATATTTGGCTATATTTGCCCTATATTACATCATTTTTTCATAGAAAAATATTGAGATCCAAGCGACTTATGCGCTGCCTTCGGAGACGCCAAAAAAAAGTTCCTCCACTGCTGACATGATTCCGGCCGATTGAGTAGCTGAAACCGAAAAAGGAAAAAATGTCGTTAAACTGGAAGGTATTTCCTGTATAATGACGTAGGATTTTCGAAAAATATCAAAATCTAACAAAGTAGCGTAGTTATGAAAAAAAGTCTGTTTTCTTGCCTATAAAATGGTCGTTTTTTTCAATGCCAAATCGTCTATTTTCATGCAATCAAAAATATCCGACGTTATCATAGAGTAAATATATTCAAGAGTACGCAGTTCAAATTTCAAGTCAATCGGATAATTGCTCTTTGAGTTACAATGTCAGCAAATTTGAAAAATCTAATTTCGAGAAAAACGCGTTTAAAGATTTAGCTATCGATTTTTGCAAGATAAAATTATATTTACCATAAAAACGGCTAATGACAGGATATTCTTGAAAGTATGAACTGTCAAATAAGGCAAAAAAATCGATTTTTTGAAAGTGTCACACTCGTATATCCCCTTAAATTGTCCGGATCTTGTCGCCGCAGCCTGTATATTCAATATTGAACCGTCAAGGTTACAGGATATAAATATAAAAAGGCATAATTATATATTACCGGAAATTTCATTCTGAGTTGTATAAAACATTCGCTGATGCAGTTTTTTCACAGTAATCATCGATAATGTTATATTTTTTCAAGTTGGTAGAAATACATTTTTTCTTATTACCTAATAAAAATATAAAAATGCATAATGTTCCCCTAAAATATTATTATTTTTTTCTAAATTAGCATCTACCGTATAAATTTCTAACTCGTATGCATTTTTTTGAGGTTCGTTGAAAGAAGAATCATAAACTGTCATTTGACTCAACTGGAGCGCTCCAACCTCCTTAAGATAAGATTTAAACTTTTTTAAGATCCACTCATTTTGTATATCTATGTATTTTGTTTTGAAATCCATCAAAAATCGTATCGGATCCTGTAAAATCCTGTGGGAATCCTGTGGGATTCAAATTGGATTTGGACAATGGATTCCAATGGACAATCCCGATTAGAATCCATTGTACGAGCATGACGTTTCAGTATAGGGATCCAAAGTGGTGACCCATTTAATGCCTATCAGGAAGTAACCACAAGTATATGAATCCAATTGGATCCCTACGAAAATGTCTCCACGGGTAATTTCCAAATGAAGCAGCCTACAAAGAAGGAAGAGAAGACGAAAATTCATTTTTTTTTCAAAATTGAATTCAATTTTATGACATTTTTTCGAACCTTGCTATTATTTCAGGAATCGCTTCTGAACGCAAAGGCCGGGGCCGGCCGGTTTTCCGAACTTGAATTGCACTATAATTCAATACGCTCTTTTAGTCTCCCAATTAATTAAATTGCTGCACTTCGCTTGCCTGCAACGTCATTATAGTTACAATGGCCGAGCCGTGTTCAAGTGTCCGGGCGAACGGGCCAAAAAAATACGTGACGGATTTTTTTCTGCACAAAATGCAGATTCACAGGGACATGGGCAGAAAATCGATGCTCTATAAATTGCGGACGTATAGGTACACATATCCACATGTTCCCATATCAGAGTTCAACGATTCACTGTACATAATCTGTACCCGTCAAATTAAAAAATCAAAACAACATTCCTCCGTTTTTTTGAACCCACATTACACTATACATGCCCTAGATCGTTGGTTGCCTTCAATGTGCTGTCTCCTCTAATCGATTAATAAAAAAACAATGTAACGAATAATATGATACAATCTTCTGACACATGCCTCTCCCATCAAGATATTACGTGGAAGGCAAAAAAAGATGTCGCTTTTTTTTCAAAATTACGTCCTTACAAAACATTATTATCGACATCGTTCGATGTGCTCGCGATACTCGACATGCTCTATATATGAATAACACTTTCAGGAAAATTGAGTGTCTGTGTCATCGATAATTCACTATCGATTCCTGGGCGTGCTCGTATGTCGAATCTCGTTAGTTGATATAGTACACAGGGTGTATGTATGGGGTCCGTCTCTTTCTCTCTCGCTGTCTCTTTCTCTTACACACACACACACACACACACACACACACACACACACACACACACACACACACACACACACACACACACACACACACACACACACACACACACACACACACACACACACACACACACACACACACACACACACCAAACCCGCACGCGCGCGCGCGCACACACACACACACACACACACACACACACACACCCAAACCCGCACGCGCGCGCGCACACACACACACACACACACACACACACACACACACACACACAATTTACCTATTTGCTACAGAATATGCGACTATAGGGAAGAGATAGAGAGAAGGAGGGGAAGAAAGCCGACAGCATTAACGAGAGCTTCACGAATCCGTGCCATGAACCTCTCGTTTCGGGATCAAAGTGAACACTCGTCGAGTCAGTGAACCCAAAGTGCTTTGGGTTCACCGGGCTTCCGATCGTCGAAGCATCCTTTTCGTTCTCCTCTCTCTCTCTCTCTCTCTCTCTTGCTCTGTATCTCTTTCGTTTCCCTACGTTTCCCAGTTCGGATAGTTATGAGGTAATACAGTGATTGACCACTTAAGGTGATAGAAAAGAACAGCCATCGTACTATACTTCTTTATCTAAAATCATTGATTGGGGAGACTGACAACCGGTTGAGCATGACCAATCATTGTACGCCTTATGGTGTCTTTGTACTGTACGTTAACACAGGCTTTCAGATGTTCTAGGAGACTTATACTTGTCAACTTAGGATACAGATCAAACGCCACTGCCCTTGTTGCGATATATATATCGTTTTTTTTAAATTTTGTATATCCGTATATTAAATTGAAACCTCCATTGTTCAGGAATCACTGGCAATCGAGCTTGAAGAATCAAGAGGCCCTTCGTTATCTTTTCAACCCCCCTCCCCAAACTTTCTAACCTTTTCGCTAGTCAAGTGAACTATTACGGTATTTCTTTCGCGGAGTACCGCATTTCGCGGGGGCACGGCCCTCCTGAATTATCGGTAAATTACAGTGGGCCTTAATGAAAAATAAGTTACTGGCAATTATTATGTCCAACGATAAATTGTAATGAAAAATTTCGTGTCAATTTAGTATTATAGATTTAGACATTTTTTAATTTGTCTGAAAAATCGCGACTGCGAAAAGCTTTCTGGTAGTCACATTTTTTCAAGTTTTATCGTTAATATTTTCTTGAAACATTCAGTGACCCCCTGTTTTAGTTGTCGTTGCGGAAACTTTAGATTTTTTACACTCGTAGAGCTGTTTATATGAGGCATCTAGAGTTATTTAGTGTATGAATTATTAGATAGAAATGTGGAGAGCATGCCATCTCCATAAAGTACCGTAAAAGTTAGACGATTTTTGGAATCGGAATTTTTTATTAAATTCCGGTAACGTGGCTTAAGATTTTATTAGTATACTGGGATATATTTTTACTTAATTATTTACGAAAATCTGTTCATTGTTAAATAATCGGGTTTGCGAATGGAATCCTAAGGTATTTCTTTCATAAACCTAAGATATAAACTAAGGTATATCTTTCATAAATTATAATCTTTTTTAAAGATTTAAAAGGTATTATACTGTGGTATTATATTTTAAAGAGAGGCCTATATTTTAGGCAAGGACAAAATATTCTGATTTTCATGATTTTTTTTAAGGAAAGATTTTTTCACCATTTTTTAGGCTCAGGGTATGTTTTATTACTACTTTTGGGTGTTACGTGTTATTTTTTTAAATTCATCTTTAAAAATGGCGGAGGTATGGCACGGTCTTCTCAACTGCATTTTCAAAACTGACATAACGTATAGCTAAAAAAACAATCGACCGATTCTGATGAAATTTGGTATAAATCTTTATAACCTTATTGTCCAAAACATGACCTTAAATGTTTTTAAATTTTTTTTAAAAAAGTATGTTTTTATTGCCAAATGCAACAATTTTTTCGGAAAATTATATCTTTTGTTTCAAAGCGTACTATCTAATCTATTTTCAACATTTTTCACTTTTTCTTGGTTCATATTCTGCGTTTGAGTGTTAATGAAATAAAAATCTTCGTTGGATTTTTTTTTATTAATCCCGCTGCAGCTACGTGTCACGTCGTCTGCCAACATCCACCGCAACCCGTTTAGAAGACTAATTTTCAAAAATACCATGTAACTGCCAAAAGTAGTAATAAAATATACCCTAAGTGTCGAAAAAGTGGAGCAATGTTTCCTCTTTAAAAAAATCATGAGAATCATTAATTTTTTCCTCGCCTAAAGGTATCTCCTTCCTTAAGCTAAATACCGCACGCGTTTATCTAGATACTTTAGATTGCAAATTCTTCTCCAAGCTTCCCTTTTTCACCTGTAGAAGGAGTTTCTTTTAGCCGAATAGATTCTCCTGAAGAATATGAATCGTTTCTTGCAGCGTTGTCGTGATTCTTTTATAAATGTTTTTTATTGAATTATAATTTTGGTTGACTCAAAGCTAAGTGGAAGTTGTCTGGTCTTCGTTTCAACTTACACCGTGGAGTAAACTTTTCGAGCTTATGTACACCTAGGATACGTTCGGAGCTAAAGTACGTCTTGACATTGTAACTTTTTAAACGGTACGACCTTATTTTTAAATCGGATTTTTAAAATAATTAAGTGAATAGTTGTTTTTCGCGTTGAGAACCAATCCGACTGTTTTTCCATCTTGTATTGAACATTTTTGAGTTATTTACGTTTAGGATCTCAATGATTCATCATCATCTTTTTTTTACCAAGTCTATTGGAATGCCTTATTCGTCATAGAATTCTCATAAGAATATTCTCATTCGTAGAATGCAGTCATTTTTATCATAGTAAGATTGTCAGTATATAAATATATTAGCTAAAATGTATTCACAATATATAAGACACGAATATCGAATTCAACAAGCCTTTTAATTAATTATTCTGAGGCGAGACACCACTGTGTTGGGTAAAAAAAAATCATTTTCCATTTTATCAAAATATACATATTCAAAAATATGTGAAAAAAGTTTCATTTCAAAGGATTAAAAATTAACGGAGTTGCAGACTATTTAGTGAGAGCAGGTAGCGCAACGATTTACGTATATTAAAACTTTCATTCGCGTTCATCACGAAACGACTTTTCTCGACCTGGCCGGAATCATAACTCTAGCTATAATTGTCCGATTTTCAATTTAAAAAGAAGTTTTGTTTTCTAATTTAGTGTTTTTGAAGCCTTCGAATACAAGTAAAAATTTCGCCAAAATTAAACCTTTTTTTAACACCCGCCAATTAACGTTTTTTTTCCAATAACAGTTACGTACAACGAGAATTATATTTATATTTATTATATTTATATTTATATACATTATAAAACATTTTTCATTTTTATTTTTCAGATCAACCATTGTCGTCTTATCGATCCGGCTATTGGACCACATTTTTTATACAGAGGCCTCAACAACGTTGTTGATTTTCAATTTTTTCCAACAAAAACTTTCACGAAACAAGTTCAATAAATGCTGAATAACATACTTTTTTCCACATCCCAAATAAATCATCTAGTAGACAGAAAAAATTCGCAAAAAAAACGACTATATTCAGCCCGTCACACTGGTGTCTCCCAAATGCATTTTTCGCCACATTTTTTTTCTTTTCAAGTAAATTTCGCTCAAAAGAAAATATTCATAATTCGTACGCCACGCGTTTTGGCTGTTGTTCCTGAAGTAAAAAAACGTCTCGAACGTCTGTTGACGACAGAATCATACAGAGTGTTCCATTTTAATTGAAATTGCACAATATCTCAAGACCGATTATTGCCGTCCGAATAACTAAAGGTGATCTTTGAGCTTGAAGACCCGACTGGCAATTTCAATAACAAAATTAATTATTTCCCCGTCGAAGCCCGAAAAACTTCGGTTCGAAAAACATTTCGATTGGGTTAGCAGTCCTTGATATATTGCGCGATTTCCTTTGAAATGAGACATCCTGTATACAACGGAACATCTCATTCCTCATTCTTGAAGTACTTTTCAGTGCTTCTGGCATGAAATTATTTCTCTTTACAGCTGTGGATAGCCGTTAAATCGCGTCAACGTTCAAGGTAGGAAAATATACTCTTAAGAGTCTCATTTTTCCGCAGTGTATTGTTCTCCTACGTAAGTATAAGCGCGCGCGCGTGTGTTTACGTCTGTGTTTATTATGCCGTTAGGTACATACTTTTCACATCTACATTGCGTCACATTGGCAGTAATTATTGCAAGGGACGTAGCGGGTCAAATATTTCCGCCCCGAAAGTCGACGGGGAGGGTGGAAAAGTATATTCCTTTCGTTGCCATTCTTTGGAGCCGCGGCACGCGAGGGAAGAAGATGAGCAATGACGAAGGCGTGAGGGTGAGAGAAAGAGAAAAGGTGGGAGGAAAATATTCGCCGGAATATTTCTTGCAAGAAAGACTCTCGACGAGAGCACCCTTATCCCCCCAGTTGCTTCCTCTTCCTCTTCCTCAGCGACTCCTCTCTCATCATCCCTGCCTCATCCCTCTCGACTGAAAGAAAACTATTCCCGAGCCAACAGGAGGAAAAGCTATCGTTTCCTCGACGACAAGACGGAAGGGACTTTTTCATCAACCCTCTCCCTATATTCCCACCCTCGGAACCTACCCTTTTTTCCGTCTCGTCGCAACGAATTTGTTTTTCTTTTAGTACTCTTTTTGATGCCATCCCCCCCCTCCCCCTCGTCTCTCATTCTCTCTTCTCCTTCATTTCCGCAGCTATCGGATCGTATATATCTTCATCGATCATACTTCATATCCGGCTATGTTCTGCCTCGACAATCGACTGTGGGCTTTGTGAGGAATGCATAAACGTATCGAGTGGTGGAATTCTAATTTTCTCGGATTATTGGGAAAATCATCACGCTAAATAAAATAACCGCGGGATAAGATAAGGGAAAGAATTCACTTCGTTTTTTTTACTGTGAAGTGCGCCTCGTTGGAGGGTTGTTGGAGAATCGATTTGTATAGTTTTGAGAAGCGGCAGAGGGAAAAAGAATCATTACCGAAGACTTTTCGCTGTCTGATTTGGGAAACCATCCATCCAATGATTTAGTTTTTTTTTTACCATGGCCTCCTCTGGATAGTCCTCTGTTTTTTGAAATTTTTTAGTGGAAATGTACCGACACGTTTGTTCGTGAGAAAAAGAACGGGGTATGTTTCAACTATTGTTTATCGTGATCAATTGTAAACATTTTAATCGAGCCTCAATTACATCGAAAGCGGGCAACCATTTTAGGAGACCGAAAAGTAAATGATTTTTTGGATTTTCTTTTATTGTGAAAAAAATGGAAATTTCCGCAGCTCTGACAATAATTTATTCGTATTTTCATACAGCTCTGGTATTTTTTTCAAATTATTTCATGGATTAATTAACGTGTAATCCACTGTGTCCCTTGGCGTGTGCTCATCGCCGTTGTCGATTTGCGGGAACTATGCAGCTCGCAATTCGCATCTGAAATAGTCCAACAAATTTTTGTACATTCTTGAGATGTTTTTAAAGAACATGAACCTAAATTTTGAAATCAAAATCGAGAATTGAATATTGGAACGTGTTTGAAAAAAATGATCGATTTTTAGCATTTTTTCCCGGCAAGAAGCGTTTCTTTTCCGTATAGTAAAAAAAGTAAGTCAAATTTAATTATAAAATGTATATTTTTATTTGCCTATCATTTTGTGATGAGACGAGAAAAATGAAGCTACATAATGGCTTTTATTAAAATTTAACAAACATATTGTTGCTGCACCACTTAATAATATAATAAATAAAATTGTGTTTTCAGACCGGAACCCATATAGGGTCGCCTGTTGTAAAAAAATGGCAGCATTCAGCCATCAAACCGTTTGCTGATAATCGGCCGATAATTCGTCGACTAGCATTGGGGTACTGTAGGCGGATGAACGGCTTGCCAGATCTATGCCAGCCATTGGTGGGCCAATACCATCGCACCGATAATATGGCGATCAGCATTGGGGTATCGTAGGCGGATGAACGGCTTGCCAGATCTATTCCAGCCATCGATGGTTTGCTTTTGGGTGTTTTGCAAATGCAGGTCGTTAAACGGTAATACGTAAAAACAAGGGATAAGGTTTCGAAAATCATATCCCACTGATGAAGCTGAAATTTTGCACAGACTTTCTTTTCAATATTCTAAGAGAACCTAAAAAAGAATATTGGCGACTAGCAATAGTTTTCAATATATCGTATATTGAAAGTTATTTATTGTACTGCGCTTCTACTATATTAAATAAACCCAAACAAACCCATCCCACATGGCAAGTGACATGCACGTACGGGCGAGCACTGTTTGCCAGGAAGCAGCGAGGCCGGAGGAGTGGGGGCATCTATCGGATATATAGATATACTCGTATGGCGTGAAATAATAAACTTTACAATGCGATATATCGAAAGTTATTGCTAGTCGTCAAAAATCCGTTAAGGGTTTCTCTTACGATAATGAGAGAAAGTTCGGTGCAAAATTTCAGCTCGATCAGAGGAGTATGCTTTTCGGAACTTCACCCAAAACGAGCGAAGTTATTTTCACAGCCTAAATGGACCAAAAAAATTGTTAGGATGTAACACAAATCCAAACCAAATCCAATCCTAACCAAAAAGTGTTAGGATTGTAAGTGTTAGGATGGCTAAGTGGGTAGGGCGCTCGACACTAGAACGAAAAATGTAGGTTCGATCCCGATGATAGGTAAAAACTTGAACGATGCAGAAAGCGTTTTTAATGCAATTATTCTATGTACATAGACATAAGTAAAGCATATGAAAACAAAAAAGATACTACTAGAATTTTTATATTCATAATTTGTACGTTTTTTGTTTTTCATTTCCGGCAGAAGATCCGGCAGCCGTTGCTGGGCCAATATGGGCGAATGATATTTGGCCAAGTGGTTTACCATTAACAACCATGCATGGTGCGGATCTAGCTCATTTATATAGCCATTACCGCACCATCGTTTTTTCTCTGGCAACCAGTCGTGGGCCATTATTGTGCCGATTGTAAAACCCTATTTGGGAAGACGCTCTTAAGGCGTCTTCTCACTTTACAAATTTCAAAAAATCGATATTTCTATATATTTTTTCGGAAAGAACACAAACACAAAAGTATCATACTAAAATTTTATGAAGATCGGAGGGCTCTAACTGTATTTTTGTGTGGCCTTTACTACCTGAGCACGTTCATCTTCCATTAGAAACGTTAAACGCGTTTTTCTAGAAACAACGTTTTTCGACGGCTTGTTGATGAAATCTTCGAAACCACTGAAACGATCCTTATAGAATTTTAACCACATATCCTTCACAACTATAGCTATGGCGTATACCAAGAATTTTATAAAATTTTGATAATTTTTTTTGCCAAAAACGGTGACAAGAGCACGTTTTTTTGTTTTTGTTATTTTTTATTTTTTTCGAAAAATGTCCACTATTTTGTTATTTTTGCGTATATCAAAAATCGTATGATATGCACTATAGCCATTAACATAGTGAAACTAAAACCGTTTGATTTTTTTATTTCGGACCTTCCATCTCCGAGATTTCATCAACAGGGCGGACCTACAATTTTTTCAGGACATTTTTTTAACTACTATTTTCGTCTATAAATAGTGACTTAAGGCGTTACCCCCACTTGTAGAGCAAAAAAAGGCCCTTTTCATGAATTCTTTTAAAGAAAACTACAAAACTTTTTTAATCAATCAATATACCATCTTAAAGAACACATCTTGAAGAACTTTTAGTAATTTTTTTATTGAAAAATATTACATTGTCTAGTGACAAATGGCCGTCAATGAAATAATGTTTTTATATACACGGTTTGCGGTGACCAACATTGCGGCGAAGTGGATCATCTGAAAAAAAAATGCGGATGGATTTAGTCAAATATAAGTATAAACTAATCTTTAATCGAAGGATTCTAAAAAATATTCATTTTTCACAAAATGGCGGACTGTCAAAGTTTATGGTTCGATTTTAACGAAAAAAAACGGCCGTTTTTTTGGCTATAAAACGGCCATTTTTTTCGAAAAAAAAATCGAACGATTAAAGACTACATTTTTATGTATTAAATAAGCCTGCAAAATTTCAAGAAGATCGGTTCATTAGTGTTCGAGTAATCTTGGTCACCGACTTCAGAAATGCCATTTTGAGAAAAACGCGTTTAAAGTTTCAATTTCCGGTCGTTTACACAACGGATTCTTCTCTTTCAACGCTCATATCTCAGTCAATTTTGTTCGGATCGACTTGCAATTTTCAGGACATATTCTCAGATACTTATACTTCAAAAAAATGCAATAAAAAAATCGATTTTTTTTCAAAATCGCAAGTGGGGGAATCCCTTAAATACATTTAAAAAAAAATGTATTTCGAAAGTGTATTACTACCTTCATATCAATAGCTATAATATAAACCTATCAAAAAATGCATGAAACTGGCCTTTTTTAGCCTTTAAAGTGAGAAGACGCCTTAATCAGCTATTCAAATAGTTATCAAATGGTGAAATTAAAGAGGGAATTTCCTGTGAGACGTAAATTGGGTAAAAAAAATGATTGAGCGTTATTATCTGAGCCTATGCTAGCGAGCTCACTCTTGATACCCAATCCCAATACTAGTGCATTTTTTAAATACATAATACATTGTTCGAGGACACGAGCGTTGAATTTTTTCTTCGCCACACGCAAATATACGTATATAAATTCTCCTATGTACGAATAGTTCGTTTTTTGGGGATTTTCTCGATGCCGTTGTCGCATGCAGTAAAGAATCTACTGTTACCGTGAGAATCTCGAAAACTGCATTTCCCGTCTCGTCGTGTGGGTATGAAACGACGATTTCAAAGATTGCAGTTGGCAACGAGATTCGAGTGTCCGCGACACGAGCCAAGTTGCCGTAACTGGATCGATAATACCTCTTCCCGTACATATAGCAATGCCGGGACTCTAACCCCTTTTTCACTCTGCCCCTTCCCCCTGCCCCTCTCGCCTGCCCGTCTTTCATCTTGGCCACATCCTGCACCCATTCACTCCCCCCTTGCTTTGCCCCACCTTATATGTCCGCTGACCTCAAATTGGGAATGGATCAAAGACGTAATTAGCGAGAATAAAACGATGATCGATCGGCGCGAAAGATGCGCGGAGGACGATGGAAAAAAAATTAATAGGTCGCTTGTTATTTGTCCAATGTGCGCTTGTGGCGAATTCCGGATGGGCTGTCTACCATTGAAATCTTCCATTTCTACAAATGTATGTCGTATCCTAAGACAATTGTGGCCTGACAGGAGCACGGAGCCGCAACATTTCAGACGACTCGGCTTTATGATGAGGGTACAATCTCGAGGTACATCATCAACCCAAATAAACGATTTCGCGTCGATGGAGAGATTTGTTAAAAGCGTAATCCTTTTTTTCTCTGCTTCTTTCATGCAGTCCAGCCGGATTATAAATCGGCTTAGCTGAGTTTTACCATTCTCTTTGTACGAGGAAAAAACCTCGATCGCATTACGATGACAGCCGTGGTAAGGGCGAACCGTAACGCACTATTATTGCTGCGGTATTGATATATACACTGCTGTCAAAATTAAAGGGTAAAAAAGGGCGAGAATTTTCTTTAGTTATTTTTAATAAGCTGTAACTCGGTGAAAAATGGTCGTAGGACAATAAAAAAAGCATTTTCACGCTTGAAATTTCTAGTTTACGGTTTTGGAATTGAAACCGAAAATTGGTTGGCTGTTACCGAAAAATCACGGGAAAAACAAAAGAAGAAGGATGTTCGTATTTTTTTCCAACTTTCAGAGACTATACTGGCGTGAATAATTTGTTTTTACCAATTTCTCTTCAGGGGAACCTTTAGATTGATACTTTCTCTTTAATTTGATCGGTCGGAGAGCTCTATACGATGATTTGTTGCCAAGTTGTCAGGTGTGGAAGCGAAAATGAGACTTTTGGCTTTGATGACTGATTACTTATGAACAGATCGTACAGGAAATGGAAAAGCGATTTTTAAAACGTCAAACTATTATATTTTCTATAAGATATTATTTATTTTTAAAAAACATTTTCATTTTTTCAATTTTTTCAAACGACTTCTAAAAAACTACAAAACGGCATATTTCCTATTTTCTACCAAACTCACGATTACTTTGTAAATGATAATTGCAACAAGGATCTGTTCGATTTTCTTTTAAGCTGAAAGTATTATTTAAGCCTGCAAAACCTCAAACCCTGTGATGTTTCTTTCAGTGTGTTCAGATCGATAAAAACTGTCACTTTAGCTAACATGGATGATTTCGTATAATAGACATATATATAGGAGAAGCTGCTCTTGAAACATTCATTTTCGAGGACCATCGTCATGGTAACTTAGCGTCCCCACTCTCAACATTACGTAAACGACAATGCTTTCAAAACCACCTTCGGACAAATGTAAGCATTTTTATATAAAAATCATTTCAAGGACTATTTTGGCCCGAAATTGGATTATTTGACTTAAAAAGGTTGAAGGAACATCCTCAAAATAGACAGCTTTGCTGATAGCTAACATTACATAAACATAACGGGTTCAAAATGTATTTTTCTCATATTTATATACGCATACGACTGACGGCTTACAATTAGCGCATTGCAACTGCAATGAGACTCTTTGTACCGCATGGATGCACGTGTGTTGCACGCAGGTATAGCGAGCTACCGGCATTTGTTCGTTCGCTCATTTGCATACCGGACTCTCGGCCCGTTAAAGCGTTACTTCTATGTGGCTCACCGGAAAATAAGACTTTGGGATTTTTTTTGTCTATACGAAGAAAGCAATCAAATTGAGATCAAATTGGAGGGTTTTTTTTTCTACATGTGTTCATGTATACGAACAAATATTCGTTATGAAAACAGAAATTATAAAAAGGCGCCTCAGTCGCAGCTACACTAAGGGCGTTTTTAGACGCTCTGCGGAAGGACGTAGAACTTTTATGGATCAGCAGCAAGAACAAAAAAAATCGCCATTTACGTTAGTTTTGCCCGAGAAGTACACACGATTATTAAGAATGTGGTTTTCTTTCGCAAAATGTCATCATTCTGAATACAATTTTTTTTTTCTCTGAGCACTCGGTCTTAATTTGTTTATAAAAACAAGGATTGACGATGAATCGTAAAAATCTTGTGTACTTCTTTAGATAATTTATCTAAGAAGCTACAGTTGAAATGTCAAGTCAATCGGATGCAAACTGCCCGAATTATGCGATGAAATTTTGTACAAATCTTTCTAACCTCATTGTCTAAAACATGGCCCTAAATGTTTTTGAAGATAAAAAAATTTTCTATTGCCAAATGTAGCTACTTTTTTTCAGAAAATGCAATCTTTTTGTTTCAAACCGTAACATTGAATCGATTCTGAATATCTTTCACTTTTCCTTTGTTCATATTCTGCGTATGAGTGTGAATAAAAGAAAAATCTTCGCTGGTTTTTCTTTCGGATTAATCATCCGCCGCAACTCGTATAGAAGACAGTGCCATACCTCCGTCATTTGTTAATACAAATAAACAAATACCATGTAACAGCCAAAAGTAGTAATAAAACATACCCTAAGTCTAAAAAATGGTGAAGAAATCATTCCTTTAAAAAAAAATCAATTTTTTCCTCGCCCAAAGGTCACCCCTTAAATGCACATTTCGCACGTGCGTGTGCGACACTTCGGTGGATCTCCGGTCTGCTCAGGCTCGACGCGTCCACGTCTGCTGAGTAGTAGAACAGCATGAAAACGCCCACAGCTCGTCCCGAAATCCTATCGATCTCACGCCCACGTACACAATTGCGACAATGATAGTTACGCGCGTGTACAGCGAATGAAAAAAAACTTGCAACCAAAGTGCGCTGGGCTCTGAAACTGCGCCGTTAATTACGTTCGTTTGTTGGCTGACGATTCGAGAATGTGAGAAAATCAGAGACCGCTTGATGGCAAGGCTGTAAATTCAGGTGAACTGGCGTCTCAATTCTATCGTAAGTTTGCTCGTTTTACCATCGTACTCAATGCCAGTCGAGAGGAACGTCATACGGACCGTTATACATATTTCCGGATGCAAATGTCGATGATGCGTTCACGTTCATATGTGCACACGTGTAGTCGTATAATATGCCATTCTTGCACGGTCCTCCGGTTACCACAATATAGTTATATGCAATTGCGTTCAGCTGTAGTTTACGTCAAGCCGCGAATGGGAAAATCCTTGAATACATTTGTTTTTTTTCGTCGTTCAGAGTTTTTTTTATTCCATGTACCCAGACTTCTCTTTGACCGAAACTTCACCACGCTTTGTTGCGTAAAAGAGAAGTATGGGTACAGTGAGAGAGAAAGCGAGAGAGAGATTGATTGATTGATTGAACCTTTATTGTGTCCTAGAATTCTTTGGGACAATATTTTAACAATTATAGTATATTTAATAATTGTAGAGAACGAG